>JAXQQM020070746.1:0-11712 GCA_034641835.2 Pinus albicaulis
GTGTTAGACTCCTATACCAATAGGTGTCATTTTTCATGATTGACTTATTGAACTATGTAATATGTTCAAACCTTTTTCTTGAGCAAAGGTGTTCCATATTCTTGAAAAACCAAAAAATCAAAAATTTAAAAAATGTAAAGAGGGTATACCCTAAAAGAAAAATCAAAGGGTAAGAAAAATAAATTGGTCAAGAAAATGAAAGAAATGAACCCCAAGCAAAAAAAATAGACCAGGAAAGTGTGCAAATCCAAATGCCACTACTATTTCATTTTTGTAATAAAGCAATTGTGTGCAGCTTGTCAAACTTTTGCCACAATTTATGAAGAGTCAAATTGTTTAAACTTGACTCATTCATGTTTCAATTTCATGTTGTAGAATAGAGAATAAATATCTGACCAAATAGTTTAATCTTGGCAGATAAGTAGATAGGTAGAGTTAATAAAAGGTGCTCAATAGTTTAATCTGAGCCCTTGGATGTAATAAGTGTAGAAATAGATAGATTTTCCATGTAAAAGGAAAAGAAGATTGATAAGGGTTTGCTAGTCTAAGTGCACCCTAATAAAGAAGAGAAAATGGTAGAGAAAGTAGATAGGGTAGGTAGATGGCATTGCAAATTCTCATGTGATGAATGATGGCTTTAAAATGTTTGTAATCTTTTACTTTCATCACCAAGTGCAAAGGTAGAACACCACATTGGTAGAATTTCAGAACACAGCAAGGTAAAAATCATTAACTTCCCATCTCACTTTTTCCCTAACAATTTACTAATTTCCCCTAAGTGCTAAGGAATTTGAAGATTAAAGGGGCTCAAGGCATTTCCTTGACTTTTGGAGGGACCGGACCCTCGGCCCAATAATTGGAGAAAACCTTAGTATTTAAAAATATTCATCATCATACTCATTCATTCATAAAAATCTTTTCCTAAGCAAAATCCCATTTTACTTAGGAAAAACATGTAATGATCCCTAAAAAATCCATTTCACGCAAAGCATAAGTTAAATACATTATTATGGTGTTTTATACTTAGCGCTTTCTCTCATTTTTCATGTTAATTTCTAACTTTATATATTAACTCCTTAGTGGAAATACCTTATCCTATTATCTATAAATCCCTTTTATAATAATATCCCCAAAAAACCCTCTTATTATGATTTTTAACCAAAGTATTTATTCCCTATTTTTTTAAACAAAAACCCAATATATACTCCCTTTGGTTAAAAACATATCCTTATAAACTATCCCCGCCCCCTATGGTTAATAAATTTCATTAATTTATTACCATATAATAAAAAATATTTGAAAAAAGGTTTAAACATATATTTTATGTTTTAAACGAAAAAACAAATAAAACCCAAGTCTTCATAACCCCGACCCTTATTAAACCACCGAGATTAATTAATCATCTGGATTAATTAATAGTTTAAACTCCAATGAAAACACTCCCGGAATGATTAACTTATAATTAATCGTGTCGGGCCCGCGCATTAACTCCCCCGCCACTTCCCTTTCAGACCATCGTTCGATCCCTCCAGTCGATATCTATGACCCACAATGATTCCGCTGCCCATCCGTTGTCCGACAATTAACGTGCGAAATCAAAGTTGTTTCCAAACAGTGTCCCTACCACGTGTCATTCAACCAGTGGAATCGCTACCATTTCACCAAATACCACCAACTCCCGAAAGCGGTGCGGAATAAAACCGCTTACCACCCGACCCCGGTGACATGTCCTTCCCGTACCATTGATGACGTCATCCCATAAAAATAATAAAAAATCCCGCCACCCATTGACTTTGAAAATAAACAAAAGAACCCGCGTCTTTTTCATTATCTCGTGTACAGTGAAAGACCACAGTCCCATGCAAAGAAAATCCAAAAACCAACTGTTGAAACCTATCGACCGTTACTCTGCTAAAGAGAATCGAAAGTCAAGGATTCTAGTGTTCTTCCGCCTCAACCAGTACCTGTTCAAATCACTGTTCATTCAAAGCTTACCCGCCAATATCAACCGTTTACCCGTTTAAACACAAACACCCTAGTGTTGCTCATTTTCACCTGATTGTGCAGTAAAACCCTTTGTAACCCAGCTGCGCCACCTGAAGCCTCTGTTAACCAATTCGAGCATGGTTTACCTCCTAGAAATCATTCTAGATTCACTCCACAGACCTCTCAAAATCAAATGAAACCTTTTCGACCTCCCCTGCAAACCAATGCTTTCTTAACAATTTGTTTTGTTTGACAGGTGATCAGAAGACCACATCCTTGGAGAAACAGTCTTAATACTAGTCATAATACTTGTTTACTCTAAGAGTGTTATCAAATATATTCAAACAGAGGTTAGAAAGCATAACAGCTAAAGAGTATCAGTGGTTAAAGTGTATCAGGTAAAAGTCAGAATGAAAGTTAAAATGAAGTTACAGAGCAGTCAAAGGTAAACAGTAAAAGTAATTACAGAGGCAGTAAAATAGTAAAAAGAGGAAATGAAAATACTTTCACCAAAATTGAATTTTGTCTAAAGTGAAAGTAAAATAGTCAAAAGAACAAAAAAGTGAAAAGATGAAAAACACAACAAGAAGGAATATTTTTGCAGAAATTGCATGTTTAAGTCATAGTTTTGCATAAACTATTGTGATCAATCTAAGATGAATTTTGAAAAACTGGAGGTTTATGTTCTTAAGAGGACCATCTTCACAAAACTCTCTCACTTTTCTAACAGCTATTATGGTTTTGGAAATATTAAACAATGATGGAAAGCACTTTTTGCAGAAAATACCAGTTAAGTCATCATTTTGCAGAGAATATTGTGGTAAATAAAAAATAAATCATACAAAATTGAAGGATTTTTTTGTTCCTAATAGAAATATCTAAAAAAGCCTATCTCGCTTTTTGCACAGTGATTTCAGAATGAGTGATACATGCACATCTTTACAGGCTATTTTTCAGACTCTGTAAAACTCTGTTTTACACATAGTTTTGCAGAGCCTATTGTGCAGATCTGGAGAGGAATTTTGGGAAACTGAAAGAGGTTTATCTCATAAACATATTAATATACAATAACCTCTTTCACTTTTTATATATCTATTACGTATTGAGAAATAAAAAGGTCTCATTGGACCCCAAATTTGCATAATTGTTGGAGCAGAATTGCACAAAGAAAGGAAGCAGTTAGTGACTTGGATGCCTCATCATCAACTAAGAGTTGGATCAAATTCAAATTCTCCTCCTTATCATCACCTATCCATACAAAATAGTGCCAAATATATGCATTAGTTTGAGTGTCCTTAACTTAAGTTCTATTTATGTAAAATAGTTGGAGAGATTTGTGAACCAATTTTGATATTTTTCTCAAGATATTTTAGTTTAGAATTTGTATAAATACTTCACTCTTGGAAGTATTTTGGGGTGGATTCTACTACTTTTCTATAACATTGATTTTTTGGAATAAAATTGTTTTGGAGAAATTTCTTTATGGCTTGCTGGATGATGATTTGAAGCTCAAGACTTTTTGCATGATTCATCTGTCCGACTACAGTTCAATAAGTCCTTTCTATCCTATGTTTTAAGTTTTATATCTGTTTATAATATCACTGTGTTCCATTTCTGAATAATTGACATAAAAGAATAAATCAGAACTTACTTAAGTGTACTCTGATTTCAATTGTGATTATTCTAAATGTTTTCTGCTAAACCGGTTATAAGCAACGAATTCTTAATTTCTCTTGTTTCGCTAGTTTAAACATTTTGATTACTATAGTAAAGAATTCTTCACTGCTCTTTATTTGTAATCATTCACTTTCTTTCTTTGAACATGTTGAAATATTCTTGATTGCCTTTCATCCCTTCAAAATCCATTCCATTCACTTTAATTTCTAAAATTGTTCTCTGTTTGGCTATCTTGCCCTGCAAAGCCATCTTGTGTGTAGAATATTAATCCAGTAAAGCCATCCTTTCGACTCCATAGCCCAATGGCCTGAAATATTAAACCTTGCCCTTAGTTGGCGGATTCCACCATTCAAATTCAAACAAAACTCTTGGACTTATAACTAGCCTAAAACTTTCTAAGAACAAAGCTATATTTTAAAGAGAGAGCCCTCTCTGGATACAGATTGGCTAGATTCTGTATCTGAAGGTTGGTTTGTGGTTACCTCGGATTTACTTTCCTTTTCCACAACTTCAAGGAAAATCTGAGTGATAACATAGTGGCGACTCCTTTGGGGATCTGAATCATTTTTAGTATTGTTTGCTTATAAGCTACAGACAGAGTCTGAAGATCAGCCAGGTAGCCTTTGAAATGCTTTTTCTCTGCAATTGCATAGTAAATAAATGCTGCTTCAGTCTATCTCTGGTTTAGCTTAATAACTGAATTTTAGTTTCAAACATTCAATCAGACTCTCTAGTTCAATAAATCTTTGAGAAAATTTTAATTAAAAATCTAAAACTTCTTGAAGAAAATTGTCGAAGTTGTATTTTTCATTCCATTTAAAAACCAAAAAAAAGAAAAATTATCTAGAAAACTGACTGGGGAAGACTAACCTTTTTCTTCAGAAATACTTTACAGGTTTAGATCTGATCTATGATGGTGGACAGTGATCAGACACACAGAGGTTAAAATCATCCACTTGGCGACTCCGAATCCATTTCACAATCAAGACTCCACTGGAGGAATGAACTTGGAAGAACAATATGGAAAGATCAGGCTTTCAACTTGGATCTTAATCCAAGACATTATGTTCTTTCTCGTTAAAAATGTTTTTCAATATGTATTATATTTTATATAAGGATCTAACTTGGTTGTACAGATAAAGTGGCTTTTCATTATGGCTGATTTTCAAGATGATCCAAGAATAAAACGAAGATATGCTCCCATGAGCAGAGATCACATACCTGGATTTCGACACAAACTACTGAAGGTAAATTGGGGTGAAAATCTGCCCATGTTTCCAGATGAGAATATTGATGATCATTTACTACATCTCATTAAATTTCATATACACTCATCAAGATTGAAGGGTGATTGGCATGAGGATTGCCTCATGAAGATATTCATGGGAACCTTAGAAGGAAAAGCAAGGGAATGGTACGAAGCTCTCGAACCTGCAAGTTTGTTTTCTCTAAAAGATTTTCATAAGGTATTTTATGAGCATTACAAAGAAGATTTTCCATCTTTATCATTAGCTAAAAATTGTTGTGATCAAGCTGAAGATCTTATATATTACCTTAAAAATATTGATGAAGATTTTGGAAATTGGTTTCCTGAAGATTTATTAGAAGAAGTCCAGAATTTTCATTCTCAAGTTAAATGTCATAATAATCAAGAGGAGTTAAACAAAGATGAAATAAATCAGGAGATAAATCAAGATCCACAAAACCCCTCTGTATTAACAAATTATGTTTCATTTAATGTTTTGAATGGAGTTAAAGAAAATAATCAACCTCATGATCAAATTTTAGATAAGGGAAAAAACAATTGTCATTCCAATCTAAGAATTCAGAGATTCCCACCCCCCCTCACCGAAGAAGAAATCAATTTGCTTCTAAACATGAAACCATCCTCAAAATATTTACATAATGAAGAAATTGTTTCTACTTCTTCTAATGTTGATGAATGTACAAAAGTTTTTATCCACAAAGGGACAGAAGAACGAGTTGATTCTCATGTTATTCTACCTTCCCAAAAAGGCCCATTGCTTGATATCATGCCTATTGAACAAAACAATGATTTTCAAACAGAATGCAACCAATCTAATCAAGATATATTGGGATTGTTGGAAGAGAAATATGCTGATCCAATGTTTATAATTAATGACATTCCTTATTCTGAAGATTTTCCTAAATATGATCAGTATGATGATAATTATGATAATTTGAGGGATGAGATATTAGAACTTCAACTTGATGAGGATTTTCTAAGAGCTTTCTTTCTTATTTTTAAATCAAGAAAATGTTCTCCTCAAGTTAAAAAATGGCTTCTTGATATAATTTCTGGAAATTATGAAAATGAAATCAAACTTTTGCATTCTCAAATTCAGTCATACAATTTCCGAAATCCTAAAGAATTATTTGAAAATCTTCTTTCTCCAAAGCAAGAGGAAATTGTACTATCTTTTGACTTGCATATTGAAGATGATTATTCTTTCAAACACAAGATTGAAGAAATAAGTTTATGGTCTAATATTCATAATTCAATTGAACAATTAGTCATTGAAGGCCTAGAAGTAAATAACATACATCATGCTTTTATTGATCCTATATCAGATTACATGGAGAATCTTTTAAGCCCAAATATGCAAACATGTTTTCTCTATAAGGATCAAATACATCAAAAGTGGCCTTTAAACATCATATCATTTATTATAAAGGCACATGATCATAACATACTTCCAATTTTGATCACAAGCAATCAAGTTATCCATTTATTTTTACAGCTACTTGATTGGCTTCATTGGCATTTTTGTATTACCTGATTCAATAAGATTTTTAGTAGATTGAGTAGGTAGATGAGTGCCAATAAGCTCAAAATTTTGAGCATTTTTTTTTTATTTTTTAATTTTCAGTTAGTTTTTCATTAAGTTGGTTTGAAAAATTTGTAATATGATATAATTTAATTAAATTTGGTTAGAAAAAAAAATTGCTATATTCAATTCAAATTTTAAACCGGAAAAATGCATGTGTCAGATTGGACCAATTCTGGAAAAATTTCCAGGCGGGAAACCGATTTGGTCGATGAGCTTGTTGTAGAAGCCAAGTGGGTCTAAGTTTGAAGTTTCCTCTTTGTGCTCCACCGGAAAATGGAGACCCCATATTGATCAGGCGCTGATAAGGCTCGACCTCTTATTGACTTTCTTAGAGAAAAATAATCTAAGTGAGCCGATTGACGAACTCTATATGTGTTTTTTTTTTACTTGGCCTTGTTGAACTACAAATATGTTATCCTGGCCGCAAAGGTGTTCCATATTTTTCAAAAAATCAAAAAATCAAAAATTATAAAAAATGTAAAGAGGGTATACCCTAAAAGAAAAATCAAAGGGTAAAAAGAATAAAATGGTCAAAAAAGTGAAAGAAATGGTCAAAACATTTTCCTTGGGCGCTGCCTCGAACCCCGACAGGGGGGGCGCCCCCTGCCACCCCCCTTGCTAGGCTCAGTGCAATGTACAAGGTGGCCTAATGCTCCCCTTGTGACCGCCCCACGCATGACTAATCATGGAAATAATATAACACAAACCCAACATTCTCCCACTTGTTGTTTTCTTTTCGTAGGGGGCCAAAGGAGAGTTGAGTCATTAGCCCAACTTTGCAACACCCATTTTTCTCTACACCAAGAGAAATTCTAAGTGCTCACAGACTTCGTTAATGCATCTGCAACATTCTTCAAAATGTCCACCTTTACCAGCAACACCCTTTTATCCTCAACCATATATCTCACAAAATGATATTGAACATCAATGTGCTTTGTATTTGAATGATAAGCAGGGTTCTTAGCCAAGAAAATTGCACTTTTTCTATCACAGTCTATCCTTATAACTTTTTGCACCAACCCCATACTTGAACACAATCGTTGCAACCAAACTGCTTCATTGCTTGCATGAGTGGCTGCTATTGTTTCTACCTCTGTAGTTGAAAGAGCCACTAAAGACTGTCTTTTACTCATCCAATTGACTGCACCTCCAAATAGGCCAAACACATACCCACTTGTAGATATTCTTTGGTCCAGATCTCCAGCCCAGTCTGCATCAACAAAACCACGAATATCCAACACTCTTTCCAATCCCGGTCTTCCCTGTTAGCACAATCCATAATCACTAGTGCCACGCAAATATTTGAAAACCTACTTCACTATTATCCAATGCTCCTTTCTTGGGTTTGACATAAACCTGCTCAATACTCCCACTGCATGTGCAATGTCTGGTCTAGTAAAAACCATTGCATACATCAGGCTATCCACTGCACTTGCATATGGAACAAGGGACATATCCTCCTCTTCTTATTGTGTCTTGGGACACTTTTCAACAGACAACTTTACACCTACAGGAATCAAAACATTTACTGGTTTACTATCCTGCATATTGAACCTCTGCAATATAGTCTCAACATACTTCCTTTGGTTTAACCAGAGCTTCCTCTTTGCTCGATCTCTCTTAATTTCCATGCCCAAAATATAGTTTGCAGCACTAATATCCTTTATGTCGAATTTGGAGAAAAGTTGGGTCTTCAAATCTTGGATAATTTCTTTGTCATTTCCAATCAACAACATATCATCCACATACAAGACCAAATACATAACATGGTCACCAATTAATTTAAAATAAACACAGTGATCCTCCTTGCTTCTGGTGAAGCCAAGTCCTCGTAAATATGTATCAAATTTCTGATACCACATCCTTGGTGATTGTTTTAACCCATATAGAGACTTCTTTAACCTGCATACTAGTTCTATCTTCCCCTTCACCATAAAGCCTTCAGGTTGTTTCATGTAGATCTCCGTGAAGAAATGTTGTCTTCACATCCATCTGTTCTACCTCAAAATCAAATGCAGCAGCAATAGATAAAAGTAATCTAATAGAAGTAACTTTGGCAACAGGAGAAAAAGTATAACCAAAATCAATTCCCGACACCTGGGAATAACCTTTTTCTACCAACCGAGCTTTGTACTTCTCCACCTTGCCTTATATAGTCATCTTCTTCTTAAACACCCATTTTCTCCCAATGGGTTTCCTTCCAGCCGACAACTCCACCAGATCCCATGCCTCATTTTTATGCAAGGATGCCATTTCATCAACCATGGCCTCCTTCCAGAGTTTTCCATCCTCTGAATCTCTGCCTCCCTAACGGTTCTAGGATCATCATCAGGTATAATTAAAGAAAAATTTGAACAGAAAGTAGATGGACTATATCTTTCTGGTTGTCTTCTTTCCCGAACTGATCTTCTCACAGCTGTAGTTTGTGGCTCTTCCTCTTCTGAGTCTTCTTCTGTAGCAGAGAGTTTGATTCATCCTCCTTTAGCTCAAACTCTATCTTCTGCCAGTTCCCTTTGGTAGGACTTCACTTTTCACCATCTTTCACCTCTCTAAGCACCACATCTCGGTTGTACACAACCTTCCTTGTTTCTGGGTTCCAAAGCTTGTAACCCTTTAAACCATCCTTATACCCAATAAAGATGCACCTTTCAGATTTATTATCCAACTTGGTCCTTTTCTCCTTTGGAACATGTACATATGCATCACATCCAAATACCCTTAGATGTGAGAGAGAGGGTTTCTTACCAGTCCATACCTCATGTGGAGTCTTATCCTCCAACACTGATGAAGGTGATCTGTTAACCAGATAGCATGCAGTCTCCACTGCCTCTGCCCAGAATTCTTGTCCTAACCTGGTACCACTGAGCATGCTTCTTGCCTTTTCCATCAACATTCTGTTCATTCTTTCTGCAACTCCGTTTTGCTGAGGTGTGTATGGAGTAGTCTTCTGCCATGCTATACCACACTTCTTACAAAACTCTTCAAATTCCTTCTTGCAGAACTCCCCACCATTATCTGTCCTCAACACCTTTATCTTCTTCTCTGCTTGGTTTTCCACCAGAGCCTTAAATTCTTTAAATCTATTAAAGACTTCAGATTTCCTCCTCAAGAAATATATCCATGTATTCCTTGAGAAGTCATCTATGAATGAAACATAGTACACAGGCTTACCCAGTGATGGAACCAACATAGGTCCAAACACACCACTGTGCACAAGCTCTAATATCTTGTTCACCCTCTTAGCACTAGAAGGAAAACTCACCTGATTCTGCTTCCCATATACACAATGTTCACAGAAATCAAAATCCAGAGAGCTATTAGACATACCTTCTACCATACCATTTCCATGCAGTATTCGAAGTCCCTTCTCTCCAATATGTCCAAGCCTTTGATGCCATAGCATGGTCTTTGCTCCAGAGACCGCTAGGATTTTTGCTCCACTTTCGGGAACCATAGAAGTGATGTGCCCATAAATAATAGTGTTGACCTGAAGCTTGTACAGAGTTCTAATATGAACTCCCCGTATTAATACCAGTGCTCCCCGAACCATCTTACAAGTATCTTTCTCTAACGTTGTTTTTACACCTGCATCATCCATCTTGCTTACAGAAATCATATTTTTGGCCAATGCAGGAATGTGCAGAACACTAGGAAGTGTTCTAATCCTTCCACCTTGCAACTTCAGCTTGAATTTTCCACGTCCAATGATTCTGGCCTTCCTATCATCCCATAGGAAGACATCACCACCATCATATTTCTCATACTCGCAGAACCACTCCCTATGGGGAGTGAAGTGAAATGATGCACCCGAGTCAATCAACCATGACTCATGATCTATATGTGCATTTGAAGAAGAATCGAAATACACATCCCCACCTTCATCTGAGGTGGTTTTTGCCTCTGCAGAAGGAGCATCATCAAATCCCTTTTCTTTATCATGAGCTTTAGATCTGCAGTCCTTTTTGTAGTGCCCTTCCTTTCTGCATTTCTGGCACACCTTTACAAAATTTCCAAGAGATTTAGATCTCCCTCTAGATTTAGATCTCCCGCTCGAAACCTTATTCTTTTTTCTGTTCTAGGACCTTCCTCGTACAAATAAGGCATCTCCATTCTGACCCTCCATATTTCTCCATCTCATTTCCTCCGACAGCAAGGTTGAGACAATGTCATCAAAATTCAAGGTAGTTGTATTGCTACCTATTAACATAACCAGACTGTCCCACGAATCTGGTAGAGAACACAACAAAATGATGCACTTATCTTCATCTGATATTTTAATATTATCGGATGATAGCTGACTTACCATAGTATTGAAGGCATTCAGATTCTCTGTCACCGAGTCTCCATCCATCATCCTCATGTTATACAACTTTTTCCGTAGGAACAATTTATTCACCGGAGACTTAGATTGGTAAAAATTCCCTAGCTTGTCCCACAAGGTCTTCATCGTAGCTTCTCTAGATACATTCCACAATACTGAATCTGAGACACACAATCATATTGTGCTCTTTTCCTTTTGATCCAGCTTCTTCCAGTCTTCATCTGACATTGTTGTTGGTTTAGTGCCCGAATCTACTGCAATCCACTGATCTTTATCCACCAGCAGATCCTCCATATTTAGCTTCCACAACTCAAAACTCTGACCATTCAATTTCTTTATCTCTATCTTCCTGCCACTCACCATCTTCTTTCACCACAAGAATCGATCCTGCAAATCTCCCACTAAACAGGGTCTACCTTAGGCCCGAGAAAAAAACCCCTCAGCAGCAAAGGCGTCCCCTTGAAGCCGAAACAACTTCGATACCAAATGTAGGTTTTAACCCTGTATAGAAATTATCTGCAAATGAATCTTAAAAAATAGAAAATAAACAATAGCGAGAGCATAAAACATAAAACATATAAACACTGAGATTTTCCCCTGGATCCCAAATCGGTACAACTAGCTTGATTTATCATTATATTCCTTTTAGTGTTACAACACATATATATACATGCCAAAGCATACATAAACCCTAATCCATTAACCCTGGAATAGAACATAACTGTAGTTCCCTTGACCAGATCTACAAAATACCAGGGGTTGAAAACCATCATGCCCGAAAACCATGTAAAAACCCATGCACAAAACCATGGGCGGGTCTGATGCAGGGGCATTAGATACTAGCCAGAAATGTAGGAGGTTTTGTCCACATGTTGT
>JAXQQM020081798.1:0-18317 GCA_034641835.2 Pinus albicaulis
TCTCCCACAGCTTCTTTAGACGGAATCACCACTTATGAAGCATGGTTTGGATTCAAACCTCGATTTAAGCATCTCAGATTTTTTGAATCAGTCTGTTATGCCTTAGTTCCAAAGGAAAAACGAACTAAGCTTGATGCATGAAGCTTGAAGTGCACAATGATCAGGTATTCTGATGAGAAGAAAGGGTACCGACTTTTGTTGAATGGGAAATTTATTGTAAGCAGAGATGTGATTTTTGATGAAAATGAGAGTAAGAGTGATGAAGAAGTTGAAAGTCTTCTTCAAAAGTTAGACACAAAAACTGATAAAAGAAATGGAAATTTACAAAGTCCACCAAATTCACCAAGTTGGTATGAACTTGAATTTCCTTCATCTGACGATGATTCACCCAGTCCGTCTTCTTCATCAGTGCCATCCAGGTCTTCTAGCAGTTCATCCAACTCTCCTAGCAGCAACAATTCTTCTGACAATGACTCTCCGCCCCCAGAACCTGCAGTTGATCAACAGACATCAGTTTACATCAATCCTCTTTTTAATGATGGTGATTTTTCACAAGCTCAAACCAGTGAACATCAATTGCCCAAATGGGCGGTTCAACTTTTGAAAGATGTAAGGCCTAATGAACAGAATAAAACAGGAACAAGGGGATCAAAACAAAATGAAGGCAATTTTTCTTTGATAGCAAATGATTTTACTAAACCTTCTTCTTATCAAGAGGCAATAAAAAATAAAGCATGGAAACAGGGTATGGTTGATGAATATCAGGCAGTTCAAGACAACAACACTTGGAAACTTGTTGATTGTCCTTTGCATGTTAAACCTATTGGATGCAAATGGGTTTATCGAATTAAGTACAAGAAAAATGGTGATATTGACAAGTATAAAGTAAGACTTGTAGCTAAAGGTTTTGCACAGTAGGAAGGGATAGATTATGAGGAAACGTTTGCTCCTACAGCTAAATGGAACACCATCTGCCTCACACTTGCCTTAGCAGCTCAACAAGGATGGAAAGTCCATCAAATGGATGTAAAAAGTTCTTTTCTCAACGGAGATTTACAGGAAGAAGTGTACATGACACAACCACCAGGATTTGAAATTGAGGGACAATAACATAAATTCTGCAAACTGATAAAGGCTTTATATGGGTTAAAACAAGCTCCCCGAGCTTGGTATGCCAGAATGGATGAATACCTTCGAAAAGTTGGTTTTCATCGCAGTGAATCTGATGATACCTTGTATGTATGCCAACAAGGTAAAAATATGGTTATTTTGGTTATGTATGTCGATGATTTGATCATCACAGGCAACAATGATGATCACATTGAACAGGTGAAAAAGGAGTTACATGCAGGTTTTAAGATGACAGATTTGGGACTACTTCACTACTATCTTGGAGTTGAAGTATTCCAACGTCCACATCAGATCTTCATTTCTCAGAGTAAGTATGCAACAGAAATTCTTCAGCGATTTGGAATGCAGGATTGCAAGCCTGTCCTTACCCCTATGGAACAAAACTTGAAACTTTCAAAATTTGAAGGGGGGGGAATGGTAAATAGCACTTCTTATCGACAGTTGATTGGTAGCTTGATTTATCTGACAACTACTCGACTAGATATTTCTTATGCTGTCAGTATTCTTTCCCGCTTTATGCAGGAACCACAAGATATCCACTGGAATACAGCCAAAAGAGTTCTTCGATATATCAAAGGAACAAAATATTTTTGTCTTCTTTACAAAAAGACCAAAAATTTTGTACTTGGTGGATTTTCAGATGCCGACTTTGCTGGCAGTATTGATGATAGGGCAACAACCTCAGTTTACTTAATGAACATGGGGTCAGCTGCAGTTTCCTGGAGTTGCAAGAAGAAAGCTACAGTGGCCACTTCTTCAGCAGAAGCAGAGTACATTTCAGCATAGGAAGCAGCATGTGAGATTGTTTGGTTACGTCGAGTTTTACAGGACTTGGGAATTCCTCCAGTAGAAGCTACTTCGTTATTCATTGACAATCAGTCAGCAATAAAGCTTGCCAAGAATCCAGTTTTTAATTCAAAGACAAAGCATGTGGACACCAAGTATCATCATATCAGATCACTCATTGCAAAGGATGTCATCAAGTCGATTTATTGTCCTTCAGAATATCAGGCCTTCGACATTTTCATGAAACCTCTTGGCAGAATAAAATTTACTAAGTTCAGGGATGAACTTGGTATCTGTTGTAATGTATCTTTGGATCATAGGGGGGAATGTTAGATGATCCAAAAATAAAATATTATCATAGGTTATAAATTTTGAATAAAATAATTATTAATTTAAGATATTAAATTAATAATTATTATTCTAGAATATTTAATTATTTAATGGAGACATTTAGAATTAGCATATTGTTGTAACAAGATATGACTCTCCAAATGTGTCGTATCTTAGGTTTTTTGTTAGCTAGTTATTTGGAATAGCATTTAATGTAAGTGGACACTTGTTATTTAATAAGTGATCCATAATTAGTGGTAGTTAGGACATTGAGCATATAAATAGCTCATTACAAGAGTGTTTTTGTTGTTCGGGTGTAAACTCTTGCATAATTCCAAATGCAATTATTTTTTCTAATTAATAAGATTACGTGTCTGAGGACACTTCGGCCATTAGTACCCGAACGATCGAGTGAACGAGATCAGAATACCCTGGATGTAGTTTTAGCCATTTGGGCTACAATTTTAGGATTTTTGTAAAAATCGTCTATACGGTGACCTTACATACATATTTTCATCCGAACATGGGCCTATATCTATAGGCATGTCTGTATTGGGAAACATTCCAATGTAGATGACTTTCTGCACTATGTACATGTTATTAGATAGTTTATGTGTTGATCATGGAAATGCCTCCCTCAGCAATTCGTGATAAATATGAAAAATATAATGATGTAATGTATTGTAAGATTGATGCAGGTCACTACTCCACTTCAGTTCTAGCTCATCACATCGTAAAGCATCTCATTCAAAATATTGTTATTATTTCTACTTCATGCTTTAGGGGGCAGTTATTATAGGTCAATCTGGGCATCATCTGCCTGACCTGGTCAAACTGGACATCATCCCCAGGACCAATGAAATAGGGTCTATCATCCCCTTACATTTCAGTTTCTATATGCCCTAAGAGAAGAACAAATCATTTATGGCTTCTATTGTGATATTTCGAGGGTTTTAAGTATATGTTATATCACCTATTGACTCACCAATGAAGCCTCTGAATGGAATAACTGTGTTGCACATGAAACTCCCTCCATTCAAGTGGGCACTGCAATGAACTTCCCAACATTCAAGAGTGTGTTGGTCAATTAGGAGCAAAATTCTCATTGTTCCGGAATCTCCACATGGCCAGTGCCTTCTAGAAGAGTCCATATGTGTCATAATTATAATCCAAGTGTTCATCTAACACCTATAAACTTGGAAACATGTCTTTCCTATTATTATAAATTCATTCATTGAGAAACTACCATCAATATCTCCATAAATTAAGCAGAGATCCTAGTGCTAGGGAAGGAAGAATTTTGGTAAAGAAATGTTGTTGGATTCTCAATTGAGAGAGTGAAAGTTCTGACATGTTGCTGGTGTGATGTTGGATGTGATGAGGCTGGGATGAAGCTGGAGCTCGTGACATAAAATCGATCATTGGTTGTAACCTCCCCCTTCTACTCTTTAATAAATATTGTTGTTCATTTTCCCATATATGTATCTGTTTATGTTTCTATTTCTCATACAATGGACTCTTGAATGATATATATGTTTCATGTTTAATTGATTTAAGTGATTAAGATAAGTAGGCATCTGTTTATTGAAATCTGTTTGATGTTCTCTGTTTATACTTTCATGAAACAATCTAGTGATCTGAGTTGGATTCAAAGCTACAAAAAAAGTGACAGAAGGAGAAGAAGAAGCGCTTGGAGCACAAGTAGATTCTTCTATCATTTTGTGTGTCTATTTATTCTTAGAGAAAGTGATAGCAAAGTCTTTCATCTGTTGTTCTAAGTGCCTAGCACCCTACTTAGGGAATTTAATTTATCCGTAGATCATAATTTTTCATAACAAGAACAACTTACTATTTTTAGCAGTTTTTCAGGTCCTGAACTTCCAGAGCCATTTTTAGGCCCTAAACGATGTTTTTTGGGAAAACCGGGAGCAACATGGGTCACAAAATGATGTTCCTCACTCAAAACTTTTATTCCTCAGATAGATATTTCTAACGACGTGTTGAGCGCGTCAAACAGAGATCATATGCCAAAGTTACATCCCCGGGAATATTTATGTACCAATTTACCTAAACTGGGCCCACCGTTTTGGCGCTTTATCTCCTAGGGTTAGGTTTTTGGATGTTTAGGGTTTTCCATTGCTTCTCAACCATAAACAGGCCTTCAAGCCTCATTGTAACACAGTTCAGAGACCTGTATCCGTCACATCTCTTCTCAGAGATAAGCTACCAGTGCCCTATCTAGTTATTTTCATTATGTTTGTAATCATATTTTTTTTGTTTGATATTAATGAAATGAGGTATTATTTCCAATGCATCTCTTTGTTTATGTCTATTTATATATTGTATTGCATTCCTAGATAAATCTGGATCAATGGTATTAGAGGGGTATGATCTTTCTCTTTTTTCTTTGCATGTCCCCAACGAGGTCAGGGTACAAGGAGTTAGGGCCCAATCTGGTTGAACCCTTACAAGATCAGCCTCGAAAACCCCGACGACCTCCCATGGCAGAAGAAAATAAAGATTAAGAAGCAAGATATCCTATCAAAATATTGCTCGAGGAGGTTCTCGAGAAACAGAGGAATGCGATGATGGATAACTTTTCCCATATCCTTCAACGACTGGCCATCGACGACACATCTACATCTTGCAGTTACTCTGGAAGCGCCACTCCTTTCAAGATACAGGTCAAATTTGAAATTCCTGTATTTGAAGGCCAGATAAATACATATGCCATAGATAGATGGTTAAATTTTCTGGAAGGGTATTTCTCGGTCCATGATTTCTTCGACCGAGAAAAGATTATTTTTTCACTCCTCAAATCCGCCCCGCATGTCAAGGACTGGTGGGAAACCTATTGTGAGAAAAAGGATGAGAGGGAACCCTCTTTGTTCTCATCCACACACACCTAGAATTCGTTCCAAGATAGCATCAAGAAAAAATATTACTCTGTGGGGAGATATGAGGACAAGTACATCCAATGGACCACGCTATGGAAACAAAGGGATCAAGATGTGAAAAAACTGATGAATCTGTTCCAAACCCTGCGCACAAAGTTGGGTATTAAAGATTCAAAGAGACATTTGGTGCTCAAGTAACACAACTGTTTGCATAGATACATTCAGGAGGAGATGGAGTTCCTCAACATTACCTCGCTTGGCGTGGCATATCGCTTTGCCGCAAAAATCGAGCAGAAATTTAAGAAAAATAAGCGAGACTTTCGATCTGCGAATCTGAAGCTAGGGAAATGTGCCCCCGAACCGTAGAACAAGGGGAAAAACCAAAATGGGGTGACTCAGAACAACACCAAAAATACAAATAAGGACACGGGGAAGTGGTGTGAATTTTATAACATCCCAACTCATAACACAAGAGAGTGTCGAGCCAAATAGTCGTTGGTGGCCGAACTGAAGGCACCCGAATCAGATGCATGTCCTGATCCTAAGTCAGAACCAGACAAGGGCGATGATAAAGGGAAGAAAATCATTGATGTAGTCCCAGTGCCATTAATGCCACCACCAAGCTACAGGGGGAGGATCCTGAGGATCTAGAGGAGGGGGAGCACCTCTTCCATTCGTATATGTGGGTGAAGGGTTCTCCATTGCAATTCCTTGTTGATAGTGGAAGCCAAAAGAGCCACATTTCAGCAAAGGTCGTGAAGCTGCTTGGCCTACCAACCATATCACACATGCAGTCATACACCATCGGGTGGCTTCACCCAGGGAGATATCTTCGCGTCCAGCAGTAGTGTCGCCTTTCGTACAGCATCAAGCCATTCATGGATGAGGTATTGTGTGATGTTGCTCCTCTTGATGTCGCTAATGTATTATTGTGCCAACCATACTTGTGGAAGTGACGTGATGTCTATGAGTCTCGGCCTCGTTCTATTGTTATTACTTTTGGAAATAAATTGTACAGGATACCAGAGGTAGTATTGCCTCCTGCCATCTCTTTGACCACTTTAAAACAATGCTGTAGGATTGTTTCCGAAACCAGGAAAATTATTTTCACTACAGTTATCCCATAATACAATAAGAATATTGTGGCCACAACCTCAAAATAGGTCTATTCTACATGGCAGCAGTAGATGGACAAATTCATGGAGAAATACAAGGACATTTTCTCCTCACCCACAGAGGTTCCTCTACACTGTCAGGTCAAGCACTCCATTGATCTGACCCCAGGCGCACTGCTACCTGATATTTCCATACCTCATGCCACCACACATGTATTTTCTGAGGCTAATAAAGAAACCAAATTTAATGAATGCATCCAGCACGTTCGGCCGCAGGTCCATGACATCTTCCACAAATCCAATACCAAGTTGAGCATAATTTCCCTCATCTCATGGAGGAACTCAACGCAATGGGGAAAATTTCTTCCTAAGGGGGGAGGAATGATCCAGGTGGACATTGGTGGCCACCCACCTATTCCATTTGGACCCCCACCATCAGTTCTTTTAGTTTTTCAGTTTCATCACAACTTACTATTTTTAGCAGTTTTTCAGATCCTAAACTTTCGAAGCCATTTTGAGGTCCTAATGATCCAGGTGGATATTGGTGGCACCCCACATATTGAATTTGTACCCCCACCATCGGTTCTTTCAGTTTTTGAGTTTCAGCACAACTTACTATTTTTAGTAGTTTTTCGGGTCCTAAAATTCCAGAGCCGTTTTGAGGCCCTAAACGACATTTTTTGGGAAAATCGGGAGAAACATGGTACATAAACTGATTTTTCTCACTCAAAATTTGTAGTCCTCGGATATATATTTCTAACTAGGTATTGAGCGCATCAAATGGAGACCGTATGCCAAAGTTACATCCCCAGGAATATTGATGTACCAATTTACCCAAACGGGGCCCACAGTTTTGGGGCTTCATCTCCTATGGTTAGGTTTTTGGATGTTTAGGGTTTTCCATTGCATCTCATCCATAAATAGGCCTTTGAGCCTCATTTTAACACATTTTAGAGGCCTGTATCCGCCACATCTCTTCTCAGAGATAAGCTACCAGAGGCCTAGCTAGTTATTTTCATTATATCTGTAAGCATATTTTTGTTATTTGATATTAATGAAATGAAGTATTATTTCCATTACATCTCTGTGTTTATGTCTATTTCTATATTGTATTGTGTTCCTTCATAAATCCAGATCACCCCAACTGTTTCTGAGCTCCAGAGTATTTTTCCAACCAAGGCTCTATGACTAGTAACTCAAAACACCTAGGGCTCCAGATCATTTGTCCAACCAAGGCTCTAGGACTAGTAATTCAACCCAATAGTTGTTCGCTAGGCTCTAGAGCGTTTGTTCTGCCAAGGATACAGGAACTAATAACTCAACCCAACAGCTAAAGGAATTATGAGAACTAACCAGAAATAAATAAATAAATAAATATAAATATAAATCAATGGAAATAAGCCCACAACACCATGGTTATCCAGGAAATGGCAAGCTAGGAAAATCCACATGCATACACCATGCATGCAAAAATAGTGAGGAAAACATACATGCAACTCGGTACATGCAGTCAAATCCCATTGTAGTTTTTGATCCCGATATCCGATCACGCTTCCCTGCTCTTCCTTTTCCTTCTTGCTCTGAATCACCAAGTATCCACACTCTCCAAGAGTGCTCCAAGTATCCAACAGTATGAAAGAGAGACAGAGAATAATTAGAGAACTCCAAAATTGCACTGAACAAAAGCTCTCCAATTGATCCTCATAATCCTTTTTATTAATGAGGCCTCTATTCTCTTCATTTTCCATTATTTTCCTCCTCGCATGAAACATGTGACATTTCACCTTCCTTTTCTCCTAATTTTCATTATTTTCATAAATAAATTTCGAATTAATGCCTCATGCCTTTCCAAAGCCTTTTCCATTGCCTTTTCCATTGCCTTTTCCAATTTCCTTTAGCCATAATAAATCGAATGAACACCCGCTAGGATGTTTTTCCCACCATTGAGCTTGGAATACGTGTCCCATCAACCGTGGTTTTTAATTTTAACTTTTATTACATGGAATTTTCACCAGGGCAGTTACTGAACCCTCCCCCTTAGGGGAACACCATCGTCGGTGTTCAATGACACCTACAACCAACAATACTATTGAAAACAAAACATGCTTCCCATGGAGATTTATATCCCATATTGTTGCTGTATTTACAATGATCGTCGCTGAAAACATGACAAACATACCATTTTCTAGAGCTTCATAACCCAACTCATTACGATATTTACAATAACAACCACATTTGCTTCAACTAGAAAATAATCATAATGTTTATGGATATTTATAAATCCAGCTCAATACAGTATTTACAATAATATACACATGCAAATTTACTCATTTTCTCAACCAGCAAATAAAAGGATATGATGCTTGTATCAGCAACAAGGGGATCCAGAGGCTCACACCTCCTCCCTCAAATTAAAACCAAGATTCACCTCCTTCCCATGAATTCCATAATCCATTGCCAAAGTCAAAGCTGCATCCAATACCCAGCGTTGCAATCTTGTGATACCATACCTTCATTGAACAGTTACCAACTCATTGTTCCAGTGCACACTCCCAATGTGAATCTGATTCCATCTGGAAATGCTAATGACCAAACCAAATCCATCCCAGGCCTTCCCTTATCTGCTACACAGTCCCTCGGGTAATCAGGTCATCCCCTTCCGTGCAGTCACACACATTCCAAGTTATGCTAAAACCCCCATCCCAGGAATTTCATCCCTTGGCAAGGCTTCCTCACATCGGAAGATACAAAGACCAAGGCATATCCTTGCCTCAAAACCATCATACTAGTCATAATATGCCCATGGAAATCAATGGACACTATTGGGTAATAGTGTCCCACAACAACCCTACTCTCGAATTTCTTTACTAACATATTGTTCCATGTTCCAATTCATTTTGTTGACACTGCTAGCTCTTGCAGTCGGTTTCAACCATCCCAATTCGAGCATTACATTCTTTCCTGTACCAAGCACGTAATTTTCATTATATTCAAAATAAATTGAAATAACTTCAAATCATACCTCATTGGTAGCTAATCAATAAGGTACACTTGCAATCCTGTTTACTTCCTGTCACCACAATTCAAACTGGTTGTTTGATCAAATCATCATGTATAAACATATCACATCTAGTTAGCTCAAAACACAACCATCATAGGTCAAAATCATAAATCACATGCAATCATCATAAACCATAATAATAAATCACATGTAACCATCATCATAGATCACATGCATAATATAACTGAAATAAAATATCGATACTTATCCTTCATCGATCCTTACTTCTTCCTTTGTTATTTATGTATAGACATCAGATCAGTTGCCACACCTGGCAAGCACCCAATGCGTTTGCTTCTCTTCAATCACATACACATACACATAGTGTACATCACAACATGTACACCCACATATGACATACAACACCATACAATACATGCACCCACACTGGAATACGACAGATACACCTACACCCAATGTACAATACAACACAATACTTATGCCTACACTGGAATACAACACATACACCTACACCCGGTGTACAATACAACACAACACATATACATATACAGAGTACAACACAACGAATACACATGTCACGATACCACAACTACACGATGCACATACATAGTACCACATGCCCGCAACACAACATGTACGACATGCACTCAATACCACATGTATACCAGTACCATATGCATAACATGTATACAATACCACCTATACACAAAACTACCTGCACAACATGTGCACAACATCATGTGTACACGACACTACCTGCACAACGTCTACACAACGCTTAATGTACATTGCACAACGTGTACAATGTGTAGAGAATACCAATTGTACATATCACCACATGCACGATATGTACATGACAACACATGTACACAATGCCACGTGCACGACATATGCACAACACTAGCTGCACACAACACCACATGTACACAACGACATGCATATAATGATGCACCCAAAACCATATGTACATAGCTCCATATGTACGACACACACACAACACCATATGTACATAGCATTACATATACAACATGTACATAGCACCATACGTACACAACACCGCATATCCAACATGTGCATAGTATACTATGCACACAACACCACATATCCAACATGCTCACAGTATGGTATGCACACAACACCGCATATCTAACATGTACATAGCACCATCTATACCTAGCATTGAATGTGAAATATATACACAACACCATATATATACAACAAGCATACAACATCATATGTACAAAACACTACATATGTTACATGTACACATCACCATAGGTACAATCACTAAATATACAACATGCGCAACATATACACAACAATAGGACTACACATACATAGACCACACACTGACCCCATAAGCAACCTTGCTTATCGTGTCTTTCCACTATCCATGCTTGTCCTAGCATGCCACATATCACACTACTTTCACATCGTTGATGTACCCCTAAACATTACTTGTCCATAAAATAAACATAGGAATAGTACAAGCATATAATATTAAATCATATCCACATGATACTCACCTCATTCAGATGTCAATACTACTCTTCCCACTTGATTCTTCAAAATAAGAACCTCTTCATGCCATTCACCTACATAAGCAATCATTCCTCCACAAGAATGATCCCTGACAACCCTATTAGATAGTGACATAGATACATAGATACGTACATATATAATATTTGAATAAAAAAATCATGATACATGACGACTCTGTCAAACACGACATACATACATACATACATACATGTATACATATATAAAAACATCAACATAATCATGATCAACACACAATTGATAGATATCATAAGGTCTAGGTTAAGAGAACTTCCTTTATATGTGCATAACATGCACAACATTGAGAACAAAATTTCCCAACATACCCAATGAATATAACACCTCTGATCCATTTTTTAAACCTTTTATGTTACCTTTCTCATGTCTGTACTGCCACCATCCATTTACCACAATGGACATGTTGACGGGAAAAATTGCACTGCCGACAACAATGGGGTCTCCACGGTGAAAGGTCCCAATTAGACCTCACACCGTTTGGGATAGGAGCCCCATCCATTATGTGGGCCCAGCTGCCACCATAAGTGTTTCCACTTTTGGTTGTCGGATGAGAAGATGATGAAGTGGAGGCAAAGGTGAAATGACCAATCAGTGAAGAAAAATCAGCCCAAGATTGACGAACCACAAACAAAGATACAAGTAAGTCTAAGCAGCAAAAATAAAAGGGGGTACACCGTGAGTGGGATTGGTAAGCCAAAAACCAGTCAGACATACATGAAAGAAAACACGCCAGAAGTTAATTTCAAAGCAGTTCACAATATATCACTAACATGGCAAGGAACAAATAAACACTAATTCAAGAGCAAACATACATGAAACCACTGTGAATGATTTCATAGCCAATTGCATGCATGAAAGCACATGTACAACATAGTGAAATATTTAGACAACTAGTACTATCACCACAAGAAAGCATGTGAATCAGTGTCGAAAAAGAGAATATATTATTAATGCCATTGCAACGTCAAATACACATTTACAACTCATCAAAACCCAATAGTGTAGCATGGGATATTCCTCTCAATGCATGATACCAAAACCCTAGCCTCACTACCTCTCTCTCTACTTAATACCAAGAGCTATGCGCCTTTATCTCTTAAGTACCAATTCACTGTCTCGTCCTAGCTTCAATTGCAGAGCTAAAAGTCCTTGTATCCTTTCTCGAAGTTGTACATATAGGCTAAGATGACTCTTGAGTTTCCCTTGACTCTTGGTATTCCCGACTGTTGAGTTGGCTTGCGGCTTGGGCCATTTGCAACCTGCAGCCTGGGGTTGTTTACAACCTGCGACTTGGGGTCATCTACGACCTACGACCTAGGTTCATCTGCGACCTTAGGTTAGTCGCGACCGAGGGAGGTTGCAACTTAGGGCTATTCCTTCTACACTTCCCTCTTGGAGATCTCAGAGCCTCACTCTCCGGAGGACAACCTTAGCTCTTGCCACGCGAACCAGCAGCTTCTATCTGTCGATAATGCCATTGCAGTACTAAGGGAATCCACATGAGTCGATAAATGGGAGAGTGATTTTTTTATCGTTTTACGCGATATCTGGAGCATCCATATGACAGGGGTTTCGTTGTTGGTTTGAAACCTAATTGCGCAGCTTCTGGAGGGAGTAAGCAACTCTCTTCATGTAGGTTAACATTATTGTTTCCTCATGTTACCTGCAAGCAAACAAATTAAATCATCCATACATATATATACATATATATTGAGGAAACAATGTAATATACTTATGGAATTTAAGATCATGTATATATATGCGTTGAAGTAACAACAAAATATATTTAAGGGAGTTAACAATTATCTTGGACCCCTAAGTAGTCCTGTTCTATAGAAAATGTATGAACAACTCGCGCATGTCCATACTGAGCTTGTTTACTGGTTCAGAGGGAAAAAAACTTGAAATGCCAACCGATATCCATCATAAAAAATGCATGTACAGTTAGCTCTCGCTTAATGTTTCTTCCCAATGGTGATGATGCTGAAACCAAGGAAACTCCTGTGTGTTACTATGTGGTGGGATGGACTACGATGTGCAACCTCAGCAAATTATTGAGAGGTTGCCACCTAACAAGGATTGTGATTTGTAGCAGTCACAAGGTCGCGACTCATCCTTTCTGCCTCCGTATAAAATGTGCAACTTGACGAGGGTTGTGACTTGCAATAGTCGTAGGGTTGCAGCTCATCCTTTTTGCCTCCATCTAAGGTGTGTGACTTGGTGACCTGAGCGAGGATAACAACCTATGGAAGTCGCATAGTTGTTTTTCACAAAAGGCCATGCCTTCTACTCGTTCTTGAGGTTTGCAACTTTGCGACCAATGATACCTGCAACTTGAGCAGAGGTCGCAAGGTTGCATTCAGGATTGACTCGCATCAGCCATTGCTGTAGCAAAATGCGACTGTTGTGAAACCAGCTCCAAAAATAGAAGAAAAGAGATATCAACGCCTTAGAAATAAGCCACTTTGAGGGGGCAACATCCAATACATTACATGAATGAACAATTATTGGATTGATTCAAATTAAAAAACCTCCTTTCTATATATAGGAGTCCATGGGGCCACAATGTAATCCTAGACGACCTAACAATAATAATTCAAGGGCACAATAATAACAATATGGGGGTTACAAGGGTACAATAATAACAATAATGGGGTTACACTAACAATAATAAGGGACTATACTAGTAATATAGGGATCTAACATGCCCCTCTCCTTCAAAAAAGTGTTGTCCTCAACGCTTGAGTAGCTCTGGGTGCTTCTGTATAAAATTCTCATCCTCCCATGTAGAATCTTCAGTGGGTAAGTTCTTCCACTTGATGAGATACTCTGAAATTGATCGATTTTGTAGTTGTCGAGTTCTTTTTTCCATGACTGCTTCAGGTTCCAATATGATTTTCCCTTCCCCATCAAGTTCTGGCAATACTGTTTGAACTGGAAGATTTTCACCCATAACCTTCTTTAAGCATGAAACATGGAAAACTGGATGTACTCGCGAAGAAGCAGGAAGCTCCAATTTGTATGCCATAGTACCAATCTTTTGCAACACCTTGTAAGGACCATAGTACTTTGGCGATAATTTATTATCCTTCTTAGCTTGCTCGAGGGACATTTGTTTGTATGGTTGTAGCCGTAAAAATACCCAATCTCCTACATCAAAGCTTCTCTCGGCTGCGATGTTGATCTGCCTGTTGTTTCATTCGATTTTGTGCCAAATTCAGGTTATCCTTTAAGAGTTGGAGAACTTCTTGTTGATGTTCGATGTGATCTTCCACTGCTTGAACCTTCGAATTTTCTCTTAAAGATGATGTGATGGATGGTGGATGATATCCATAAAGTGCCATAAATGGGGTCATTTTTGCTGCAGTATGGAAGGAAGTGTTATACCACCATTCAGCGAGAGGTAACCACTTGACCCATTGTGTTTGTTTATCAGATACAAAACAACGAAGCTATCCTTCCAAACATTTATTTACTATCTCAGTTTGACCATCAGATTGAGGATGATAAGATGAGCTATGAGCTAATTGAGTACCCAAAAAAGAAAATAACTCCGTCCAAAAATTTCCAGTAAAAATGGGATCTCCGTCGCTCACAATAACCCTTGGGCTTCCATGTAGCTTTTGAATTCTGTCCATAAATGTAGTAGCAACTGTACTTGCTTTAAATGGATGAGATAATGCACAAAAGTGTGCATACTTGGTAAGTCTATCAACTACCACCATGATGACATTCTTTCCTTCGGACTTAGGTAAACCTGTGATAAAATCCATTGAAATCTCCTCCCAACGTTGACTTCGAATGGATAAAGGTTGTAGAAGTCCCGGGGTCTTAATTGTTTCCACTTTATTCTGTTGGCAAACCAAACATTCCGCCACAAACTTTTGAATATCAGATTTAAGGCCATCCCAAAAAAATTCTTTCTTCACCCTGTGGTAAGTTTTTAAAAATCCCGAGGGTCCTCCTAAAGGAGAAGTGTGCAATTCCAGAAGAATCTTTTGTTTTAGTTGGGAATTCTTACAAAGATATAAGCGATCTTTGTACCATAAGGAATCATTTTTCCAACTAAATGTATCAGATGTAATAGGATCTTGCTGCAACTTTTGAATGAGTGTCCATACATCTTTGTCCTTCTTCCATTCATCTCTTGCTTCGGTTATCCAATCTGGTTGGATAATAGAAATGGAAAAAAGCAATGCTTCCACCTCTTCATTCTTTCTTGAGAGTGCATCTGCAACAACATTAAGCTTTCCTTTTTTGTAGATTATTTCAAAGTCATAACCCAACATCTTTGTGACCCATTTTTCCTGCTCTTCTAAAGATAGTCTTTGTTCCAAAAAGTGTTTAAGACTATCATGATCAGTTTTTACCTTGAAGTGTCTTCCCATTAGGTAAGTTCTCCATTTCTTTAGTGCATGCAACATTGCTAACATTTCCTTCTCATAAATAGGTTTCTGTAAATACTTTCCTTTGATTGGACGACTTTCAAAAGAAATGGGTCTTCCTTCCTGCATTAAAACAGCACCAATTCCATTTCCTGAGGCATCACATTCCACAATAAAGGTTTTTGTGAAGTCTGGCGTAGCTAAGATCGGTGCTAGGCACATTGCCTCTTTAAGATGTTCAAAGGCCTTAGTTGCTTCAGGAGTCCATGAAAATGCATATTTCTTCAATAATGTTGTTAGAGGTGCTGCTATTCTCCCATAATTCTTAACAAACTTGCGATAATACCTTGTTAACCCGAGAAATCCTCACAATTTCTTTATGGTTGTGGGGACTTTCCATTCCTTAATGGCTTTAATTTTGTTAGGGTCTACTTTAACACCCTCGTGAGATACAATATGACCCAGATATTCCACCTCTTGTACTCCAAAGAAACATTTGGATGTTTTTGCATATAATTGTTTCTCCCGCAATAGTTTGAGCACCCTGTCAACATGTTCAACATGATCCTTCCAAGACCTGTTGTAGATTAATATATCATCAAAAAATACTAGCACAAATTTTCTTAGGAAGGGTTTGAAAATGGAATTCATCAACCCTTGAAATGTAGAAGGTGCATTGGTAAGGCCAAAAGGCATGACCAAAAATTCATAATGACCCTCATGAGTTCGAAATGTTGTTTTCGGAATATCTCCAGTCTTCATTCTAATTTGATGATATCCTGAACGAAGATCCAACTTGGTAAAATAAATTGCTCCATGTAATTCATCCAATAATTCATCAATCACAGGAATGGGAAATTTATCTTTAATGGTGAGGTTATTGAGCTCCCTATAATCCGGACACATTCGCCATGATCCATCCTTCTTGTGTACCAATACTACAGAAGCAGAGAAAGAACTTTGACTAGGTTGAATTATACCCGCCTCTAACATTTCTGCAATCATACGTTCAATTTCGCTCTTTTGGAAGTAAGGATATCTATAAGGCCTGATGTTGGGAGGAACACTTCCTGGAATCAAATGAATAGCATGATCATGATCACGAATAGGTGGGAGTCCTTTGGGAGTTTCAAACACCTTGGAATGATTGTCCAAGACTTGTTGGAGATCTGCAGAAATAGATGATTTTGATGTCGGAACTTCTAGTGAGTATAATTGTGCAATTACGCCTCGTTGTTCTTTCTTTAGAAGCTTTGTCATGACATTAGAGCTTATTATCCTTCCCGGCTTCCCTTCAATACCCCGTAATTCGACTTCCTTTCCTTCTGAAAAAAATTTCAAGAAAAGCTCTTGAAAATTAAAAGCTACCGTCCCCAAAGATTGTAACCATTGTACTCCTAGTACAACATCAGCACCTCCCATAGGAATGGCAAGCATTGGACTAGTCAATACATATTCGCCCATGGTTAGCTTGATATTATGGCATTTTCCAGAGCAATTTATAGTTCCTCCATTTGCAACCATCACTTGACATTCTGGTGCTGGGTATAGGAAACAATTTAATTCCTTGGCTACCTTACAATGAATAAAATTATGGGTGCTCCCTGAATCAATCAACACTATTACCTTCTTCTTCTTGATATGTCCTTCTATATTGAGAGTTTGAGGAGTGGTAATTCCTACCATTGCATTACACGATATGGTCGGATTCATTTCTTCCTCTTCTAGGGCTGGTTCCTGGTGTATATCCTCTTCTTGTTCATTTTCTTCTTCCTCTTCACAATCTATGTAAAATAATTTCTTCTCAACACACTTATGACCTTTAGTGTATTTGCTATCACAACTGTAGCAAAGCCCTTTTTCTCTTTTTTCTTCCAATTGTTGTGGTGTCAACCTTGTAGGTTTTGGAAATCTAGGAGTAGCAACACTTCCCTCTTTATAGAAGTGAGTGGTAGGCTTCCTTGTCGCCATAATTTTACATTCAATTTTTCTTGCCAACCTGAATGCCTTCTCCAATGAATCAGGTTCCACAACGAGAACTTCATGTTGGATGTTATCCCTTAAAGTACCTATGAAGAGATCAATCCTGTGTTCCTCTGTAATATCAATTACCCTTATATTCAATTTTTGGAAGTCCTCAATGTGCTCCCCCACTAAACCCTTTTGTTTGAGATTTATCAATTGGCTAAAGAAGGTGTTGCTCTTTGTATCCTCATAATGTGCTATCATTTCCTACGTAAAAATTGACCAAGTGACAATTTTTTTACGGGAGAAAAGCCATCGATACCATACAAATGTATTTTGTTCTAAATGTAAAGTTGCAATGCGTACCTTTTGTGTGTTTTGCACGTTATGGAGATCAAAATATTGCTCCATCTGTAGTATCCATGTTACAGGATCCTTTCCATCAAACTTCCTCATATCCATTTTTTGGAATATGGTGGTTCTTCTCGCTAGCATTAGAGTTTATGAAATCACGATTAACATTTATTTTGTTCTCATCACAAGTTTATTCTACTATCTTTTCACCATTAGGAAACATTTCTTGTATCAACTTTGTCAAACCTTCCATGTCTGCTTTTAGATCATTCTTCATGTTTTCCATTTTCTCACCGATATTAGCTTCCATGTCATCCATCTTAAATTCCATGCCAGCTTCCATGCCATATATCTTAGATTCCATGCCATTCTTCAAACCATCCATATTAGATTCCACGCCTTTCTTCAAACCATCCATCTTAGTTTCCATGCCTTTCTTCAAAACTTCCATGTCATTTTTTGTTGCTCTTTGCGAGAGCGAAATTTGTTGCACTTGCTCTTGTAATTTTGATATGTCATGTTGACATTCTTCGTCTTCATGAGTCATAGTAGAGCTTTCTAAAGGCTTAATGGGTGTTGAATTCTTTTTAGGGGCCATTTTAGAATCCAATACTAATATCTATTCTACAATATGCCCTTGGAATCAATTCAACTTGATTCTTCAAACAAGACTTGTGTAATTCAGAAAAAAAAAAAAAATACACACCTTTTACTTTCTTTTTAGGAGCTCGATATTGAAATTGAATTATCTCTA
>JAXQQM020068917.1:0-77623 GCA_034641835.2 Pinus albicaulis
TTAAGATTGTTCACATATAAAGCTGATCATGAAATTAAGTTGTAAATGAGCTTAATGAAATTTTTTTTAAAATTCATGAATGTGTTAAACTGATTCACTCCCCGCCCCCCTCTCAGTTTAACTAAGGGTTGAACAATTGGTATCAGAGCCGGTTCCTTTTGTATCAGTTTAACAACTGAAAGGAGATCCTAGGTCCCCAGGATGGCTAGTCAAGAAGGAAGCTCAACCAATAAAGCCCCTTTTTTCACCGGTGCTAATTATGCCTTCTGGAATATCAAAATGAGAGCATACATAATGTCTCTAGGAATAGAAGTTTGGGCTGCAGCGGAATTTGGATATGCCCCAAAGGCAACTAACTCAGAGAAAGAAGCTAAACAAGACTTTGTAGCTAATGCAAAGGCTATGAATGCAATCTTAAATGGACTGTGTGAGGCAAAATTTATCAAAGTAATGCACAGCAAGACTACCAAAGAAATGTGGGATACACTAGAGAACATCCATGAGGGAGAAAAAAAAGTGAAGACAGCCAAACTTCAAGTCTATAGAGCCCAGTTTGATAATTTAAAAATGAATGATGATGAAGACATTGCCAGCTTATTTTTAAGGGTTGCAGAAATTGTGAATAACATGAAAGCTCTAGGAGAAACCATAAAATAAGCTATAATTGTTCAAAATTTTCTGAGATCTCTTCCATCCAGCTTTAACCCCAAGGTTTATACCATAGAAGAGATAGCTGATTGGGAAACCTTGACCATGAACCAGTTACTTGAAAATCTAATAATGTATGAGATGAGACTGCCACAAAGGAAGTCAAATGTGAGAGAGGTAGCCTTTAAGACCGAGAAGAAGAAAGAAGAAAAGGAAGATATATGCTCTTGCTCTGATGAAGAAGAGGCCAAATTTTTCAGGAAATTTGAATAGAGGCTCAGGTAAATATAAAGGTAAAATTCCATTTAAATGCTTTAACTGTGGAATATTTGGACACTATACTGCTAAGTGTCCTCATAAGAAAACAAGGAATTAGACTCAAGAATCAGAGAAAACTATATCAAAGAACTAGCAGAAAGGAAAGAAATTCAACAGAAAATATTTCTATGCTCAACAAGATAGCAGTGCATCTGAAGACTCAGATGAACCCTCAAGTGAAGAAGGAACCTCTGAATTTATATTGATGGCCATAGAGTAGCTTGAAGGACTCCTTCTAGAAGATGAGGAAGAAGGTGAAGTTGATCTTGAGGGGGAGCTAAGAAGTTCCCTGGAGGAAATTGATAGACTCAAACTGAAGTGCAAAAAATAGAAAGACATTCTCCTCAAATATGTAAGAGAAGAACAAAATTCAGAAGTCCTCATTCAATTGAAAGTAGAGCTTGAAGAAGCCAAGAAGGTAGAAGACATCTTACTTAAGCAAATTAAGGAAAAAATTCAGGAAAAAGATAAATTGGAAGAAGAAGTAGTATGCTTGAGGAAGAAATTAGAAAATGCCCAAAGGAAAGTGTCAATAAATTCTTCTCAAATGACAAGCTCTGGTAAGTTGAATGAAATTCTAGATGCTCAAAGATCTCCTCTAATAAAAACTAGGATAGGCTATGAAGGAGAATCAAGTAAAGGCAAAGAAAAGAAAAATATATATATCATTTTTGTAAAAGCAGATAAGGATGATAAAGCATCTCAGATGATTCCTCCAGAAGAAGAAACCTGCAATGAAGTAGACAGAAACTAGAAGGAACCTCTAATGACAAAGAATGAAATAAATAAACAATCAACAGAAAAAGGCTCATATACTCCTGAGTATGTCAAATTTGGAAGCCATCAAAGGAGATTCTTCCCTCCTATGAAAAATGCCACCTGTTATGCCTGCCACAAGCTAGGACATATTGCTGATTATTGTCATACAAGGAGAATTAATTCAAACCAGCAAAGGATGCAAACAGTGAAAATATTATCTCAAGCAAACAAATGGAGAAGACAACCTTTCATCAGGTATGCAAATTGTTTTTATGGATATTGTTTTTACTGTAAGGAATTTGGCCAAAAAATCATAGAATGCAGAAGATATGGACAAACACTGATGTTCAAAACCTCAAGGAGGTTTATGAATCATGGAGAGTCTACTCGGACTCATAATTCTACTAAAGATATGATCAAATCTTGTATATGCAATAAAAGTGGACATATGCCTTCAAAATTTCCTCTCAGAGAATATGGTCCATCATCTCAAAAAAGGTACCAGACAAAAGGATGCTTGCAGTGGAAAAAGAAGGTAAATAAATTTGACCTGGCTCTAATAGCTCAAGATCTAAAAATCCAATGGTATTTAGACAGTGGATGCTCAAAGCATATGACTGGAGATAGAAGCAAGTTTATAACCTTTGATGATAAGAAATCTGGAAATGTTACCTTTGGCAATGATAAAGTAGGGAAAATCAAAGGAAAAGGCTCAGTCAGTCTAGGTAATGGCAGAGGAAAGGCCCAAGATTTACTATTTGTGGATGGGCTGAAAGCAAATCTGTTGAGTGTCAGTCAAATATGTGATAAAGGCTGTGAAGTTATTTTTAGAGAAGAAGACTGTGAAGTCAGATCAAGCACCACAGGGAAGACTCTGATCAAAAGTGTTCGAACAGAGAGTAATTTCTACATAGTGAAAGAAGAGAATGAAGCATGCCACCTTATCAAACTTGAAGAGGCAAGGTTATGGCATAGAAGATTGGGACATCTTAACTTCGACCATATCATCAGTCTGAGCAAGAAGAAAGAAGTCAGAGATATGCTAGCAATAAAGAAGCCTTCAAATACCATATGTAAATCTTGCCAATTGGGCAAACAAACCCGCACATCCTTTAAGACCAAAGATGAGCTATCAACAAGTAGGCCACTTCAACTTGTACACATGGACCTGTGTGGACCTTCAAGAACAAAAACACCAAGTGGAGAATCCTATTTCATGCTGATAATAGATGATTTCTCCAGAATGACATGGGTTTCATTTCTCAAATACAAATCAGAAGCACTTGAGAAATTCAAGATATTCAAGGCATTGGCAGAAAATCAAACAGGATGCAAGCTAAAGTGCATCAGATCAGACAAAGGAGGTGAATTCATAGACTATGATTTTGCAGACCTATGCAATGAGCATGGAATAAAAAAACAATTTACAATTGTAGGTACACCTCAACAGAATGGAGTGGCAGAGAGACAAAACAAGTCTGTACAATATATTGCCAGAGCTATGATGCAAGAAAGTAGCATTCCCCAAACTTTCTAGGCAGAAGCAGTACACACAGCTGTACATGTTCTTAACAAAGCTCATTTAAGACCAAACAGTGACAAGACTCCTTATGAACTATGGCATGGTAAACCTGGATCAATCAAGCACTTTAGAGTCTTTGGAAGCAAGTGTTTCATAAAAAATAATGATGAGAATCTGGGAAAGTTTGATGCAAGAGAAGATGAAATAATATTCTTAGGATATGCATCCAAGAATAAGGGTTACAGGTGCTACAACAAAACACTTCACAAAATTGTGGAAAGCATTGATGTAAGATTTAATGAAGAGCCACCAAACAAGAAAAAAGGTACAGATTGCAGCAATCCTCCAGAAGAACATGAAGAATATAACCAAGATGATGATGAACTAAGCAAGACAACAAAAGATATTGAGTCAGACTCAAAAGTTCCCTCAAGATACACTCAAAAGAACCATCCAGAAGAACAAAACATTGGAGACGAAGTGTGAAGGTCGACAGAAAACTATTCTTGAAACAGACGGAAGAAATTATACCTAGCTATGATATCACAAATAGAGCCAAAAGTTTGAAGAAACTGACAAGGACACCTCTACAAGTATTGGGTGAATGCTATGAATGAAGAATTGGACCAAATTGAGAAGAAAAATACCTGGGAATTAGTTCCAAGACCCACTGAGAAAAAATTCATAGGCTCAAAATGGGTATTCAAGAATAAGATGAATGAACAAGGACAGGTAATCAGAAATAAAGCCAGACTTTTCTGCAAGGGATATTCACAAATTGAGGGTCTTGATTATGATGAAACATTTTCCCCTGTATCCATAATGGAAGCTATCAAAATGTTTTTGGCCTTTGCATGCTACCATGACTTTAAGGTACATCAAATGGATGTGAAATCTGCCTTCCTGAATGGATATCTAGAAGAAGAAGTCTACATGGAACAACCTAAAGGATTCTCATTAACAGATAAAGAAGACTATGTGTGCAGACTAAAGAAGGCCCTATATGGGCTGAAACAAGCTCCTCGTGCATGGTATTCAAGGTTGGACAAGTACTTGCAAAAACAAGGCTTTAAGAGAGGAGGAGTAGACAGCAATTTATACATAAAGGCCAATGAAAATGAACTCTTGATTGTAGTAGTGTATGTAGATGACATCATGTTTGGAAGCAGCAAAGATGAGTTAGCAAAAGGATTTGCTGAAGAGATGAAATCAAATTTTGAGATGTCTATGATTGGAGAGCTCACCTTCTACTTAGGACTTCAAATTCAGCACAAGAACACAGAAACATTCATTTCAAAAGAAAAATACTTAAGAGAAATGTTGAAAAGGTTCAAAATGGAAGAATGAAAACTTGTGTCAACTCCCATGATCACTGGATGCAAGATATGTGCTAATGATGGATCTGCATATATAGATCAAAGACATTACAGATCCATGATAGTAAGTCTGCTATACCTGACAACTTCTAGACCAGACATTATGTTGGCAGTAGGACTTGTGGCTAGATATCAAGCAGCACCAAAAAAAAATCACCTTCTAGCAGTCAAAAGAATATTCAGATATCTACAAGAAACTGCGCAGTATGGGCTATGGTATCCAAAAGGCAAGAGCTTCACTTTGACAGCATATACAAATGCAGATTGGGCCAGATGTGTGGATGATAGGAAAAGCACAATTGGAGGTGCATTCTATTTGGGAAAAAGTCTGGTGGCATGGCTAAGCAAGAAACAAACATCTATCTCTCTATCTACAGCAGAAGCAGAATACATAGCAGTAGCATCATGTTGCACACAAGTCATGTGGATGAAACAAACCCTCCAAGACATGAAGGTGAGCATTGATGAACCTATCTCTATCAAATGTGATAATACAAGTGCAATAATTATATCAAAAAATCTTGTACTTCATTCAAAAACTAAACACATCCCAATCAAGTACCATTTCCTCAGAGAACAAGTAGCACAGAAGGTAGTGAAGTTGGAATATGTGCCAACAAAAGAACAAACAGCAGATATATTCACAAAACCTCTTGCTAGAGAACCATTCGAATATCTGAGAGACAAACTAGGAGTATTGTCTGCAGATGCTACTCTCTGACATGAAAATAAAGCATCATTCCAAGGGGAGAACAGAAAAGAAAACATCATTCCAGGGGGAGATCAGTCAACAAAGAGAGTAACAAAAGAGCCCGAGCAAGTAAGCAGGGCATGAAACAGGTCCTCAAGATCAAAGTAAAATGGACAAGTTTTAAAAACATCACTAAGTAATGTGCAACCCTTTGCCATTGATGTCAAAGGGGGAGGAAAAGAAAGCAAAAGAAGATAAGTAGAGGAAGACTTGGAGGAAGCATTGGATTATTGGTTGATGTGTTGCCATCAATGCCAAAGGGGGAGACTATTGGAAATTTTGTCATTGATGGCAAAGGAGATGGCCAAGGAGGAACACCTAGCAACAAGGTAAAGAAAGTAGCATAGAAGCAGAGAGATAGAAAAAGAGGCAGCAAGATGTAGAGAGGGTCGAGCAGCAGAGACAGGGCCATTTAAAGAAGCAAGACAGCAAAAATAAGTAGCCCAGGTTGCGGAGAAGACAAAGAATACAGACGAAGCATAGACAGAGAATACAGAGAGTACAGTGAAACAGTCATGCACATAGACAGAGAATACAGAGACAGAGAATACAGAGCCGTTAATAAATCATATATGGTGGCGTTGATAATGTGAGAAAGGTTAAACAGGACCGATGAGTTGGTTTAATAGAGAAAAGGTGTGTGTATTATACGTGCTTATCTTAATTCAAGCCTTGGAAGCGCTGTGGTAAAATGCTGAGGAAATAGGGGTTAACATATAAAAAGTGCGAAGTCAAAGGCGGAGGCAGAACCGAGAGCGAAATGGAACCTTGAATCAACAGTGAAGGTGAGTTTGGAACAGAAAACCAGCTGTATCACGCAGTTCATAAGCAGTAAAAAAAATTTGTGAAAAAAACGCGATATGGGTCTTCAGTCGATGCGTGGAAATAAATGGTATTAGAATACCATTTGTATCGCGTAATTTTTTTTTTTTAACCCTCGGCCATAGAAAAAACACGATATGCACTATAACCGTCTGATCTAAAGCGGAGGAAATCCAATGGTCTCTGTATCACGCGATGTACGAAGGTTAATTGAAGTAAAGCACTGTGGGCCTGAGTGTAGTTACATGGAGTTTTTGAGTTTAATATATGGTCTGAAGATAAGTTACAACACACATTAATATATGTGGAAAGCGCGGAGTTATACTTTGGGCTTAATGTAAAGTCGAGCCTTGATATAGATCGAATACACAGCAAAAGAAACCCATGTATATGTATGATTGGAATGGTTATTTAATCAAGGCAAAGGGTGCACCTTCGGAATATAAGTATATTTAAATGCACATGGATGAACCTTTATGTGGATGAATTATGGTTGTTGCAGTCGAGTATTGGTGTATTAAGAACTGGGTTCTTAACCAAGGTCAATTAGTTAACACAACAAAATATATATATATATACTGTTTGAGATGCATTGAACAAGGATGTGGGCCCGAATACATTAAGAGTTATATATAAAGTGAAATCCTTCGCAAATGAAATATGGGGTTTGTATAGTCTTCATAAAGGAAATGCCGCACATGAGGATTGAAAGTTAAATATTACAATGGTCCAAATTGTAATATTCAAATGATTATTAGAATTTTTATATGAATGGTATGATTGATATATAGCGGTGGACGTGACTTATTTAACTCAAAGGTTCTGTGGTAAACCTATTAAAAGGGTTCATCTCCTTTTGAAATAAACTAAGGGTGAAGACCTTGGAATATTTGGGACCCTTTGTTCATCGCACCGATTTGTTGGAGGACGCGATTGCCATATTGCGATCGCAATAAAGAAGCGGACCCGATACATTATAAACGGTGATTCTCATGTGTTTGAGTTCCGGCTTAAAGTGCATCGAAGTGATTCATCGCATCGGAGGAGAAACAGTGACAAACAAATTGAAATGTGCGATTGCGATTGAGCGATCGAAGAACAACCATCGAATTTGTTGAAGGATGGACAGCAGATATGAGTCGCTTAATTACAATGGTGGGACCTTTGCTAATCGCATCGGCAGAAATCAAATAATCAAGGCTGAAGAAGAAAAAGATATTAACGTGGTATATATATATATATATATATATATATATATACTTTTGTCAATGAACAATAATCCATCGCATCGGAATAAAACGAGCAGTGGCACAATACCATTGAAAGTTCCGATTGCGATCAATCGCATCGGAATGATCACAAAGGAAGCAATCGCATCAGAGCAAGGCAGCACAGTGGAACAAGTTAATGAAGTTTGTTCGCAATCAGAAAATCTCTGGAGGAGACTCATCGCATTGGATCATAAAACAAAGTTCGGATGGTGGGCCCGAAAGAGAATTTTATATGTTAAAGGGTCTTTTATCATTACTCCAAGAGTTGATTTGCGTTATATAAAAAGGGCAGTTATACACACACACACACAAGAGTTACACAATTGCTGTGAACAGCAGAGCAAGCAAAGAAGAAAAATATAGAGACAGTCACAAAAAAGACAAACACACGGTGATCCAAAATTGAATGAGTTGATTTGTAATCCATATTGTAACTGAATGTAAACATTTTTTAATTGGTTTATATTGTTTGTGATGTACTGGCAAGTATCCGTAGGAAATAAAACTCCACTGTAAAACTAAAATTTGTACAAATTGCTATAGTTTTTCTGAATGAGCTGGACAAAGAAATGAGGAGGCAGAAGGCGAAGAGTCAGGGCTATTCACTTCGAATTCCCTGTGGAATACGAAAAGTTGTGAGGCAAACTGTATAAAAGATATCACATTGATATGCAGAGACAGGTTAGAGAATGCAGAGACTGAAGAATTGAGGCAGAGAAGATAAGAAGAAGGAGGAGCAGAAAGAGATGCTATGAAAATTAGAGATGATATAAGACAGATTTGAAGACTGGAGGACAGCACAAAAGAAGGTACAAAATAGAGCTAATATCCAAGGTAAATTAGCAAATATTTTCTTTTGATAGAATGAGGAAGTTGGAGCTTCCCTATCAAGTTGTAGCTTGATAGATGTCAGTTGTAGCTGACTGAGGTTGGAGCCTCCTGTAGGTTGGTGCCTGCAGAAAATTGATGGGAGTTGGAGCTTCCTTGCAAGTTTTAGCTTGCAGAATTGAGGATAGAGCCTCCTGTAGGTTGGTGCCTGCAGAAAACAGTGGTGAGAGGGAGTTGGAGCTTGCCTTTGCATCACAACAATAATAAGATGTGGTTTTCTCCCTTTATGGGTTTCCACTTATATCTGGTGTCTCTGTCCATGATGTCTATGTGTTGATGTGGTTTATCTAACCTGCTTAATACTTGTTGCTCACATATTAAGACTGTTGTTACATTAACAAATCTGCTTGATATTTACTGCTCACAAATTAAGATTTCTCACATATTAAGTTGACCTTGAAGTGAAGGTGTAAATTAGTTTAATGAAAAGTTTTAAAAGACCATGAATGTGTTAAACTGATTCACCCCCCCCCTCTCAATTTAACTAAGGGTTTCAACAACATTATGTCTTCACAGATCTATTGCTCTATCACTTCCGTAGTCGCATTAAGCCTGGAATTATATTTAAATGTTTTCCACAAGAGTTGACCCTCTTCAATACGTTGTTGGTGAAATTGCCTTGATTATAATAAAGCGTTCCCTTTTGGATTCCATTTTTATTTAAATAGAGATCAAATGAGACATTGTATGCATATATATGATTATGGATATGGATATTTTAATGGGGTCTGCACATAAATGTTTATGGAGATGGGTATTTTAATGAGGTTTGTGATCAAATTTTATTATGGTCTTCTTTATATATACTAAGAAGTTTGAATTGAAATTTTATTAATTCAAATGATAGGAAGGAGTTCAACAACGCTATGATCTGTGCACCTCGCACATCAACATAATAGTATCTCTCTCTGCAAGCCTGTAGTGTAGGCGCTTTCCAGCCAGGGTTTCTCCCAGTTGTGACTATTTGGCCCGAAACCGATTGATCTAGCCCTTAGCAGGTTAATAGGCGATTTGTTGAGTAACAACTTCAGTTGATCCACTTAAACCAACAGTTTCACCAGCTTATGTTCCTGTGTGTTCCTCTGTTGATCGATGCAATATTTGAAATGGATCTGTACCAGAGACAGAGTTAGACCAGACCACGGGCACTTATGAAATAAATGATACCATTGGAAAAAGGCCTATACCTCTAGAAGGCTTGAATCTCTTACCCAGCAGTGACATAAATTATTGTATCAATATTATGGTGGGGTTCCATGATGGACACAGAAATATCTCCTGCATTTTATCTGAACCATCCAATGCCCTTAATTCAAGAAGACATACCTGGGAGGACGATTCAAGGATTTATTATTTGTTGAAGGAAATATCTACAAAATATTATTTATCCACAACCTTTATGGCAAGAGGTCAATTTTGAGGCTTTAATTATTTGTAGGGGAATATATTCTGTATTAATTATTTTTGCATTAGGTTCTCCGCTATTTGAAGGTGTTCAGTTCCCTTATAGAAGCTAAATATTTATCGTTTTTTCTCTGCTCAAAGGAGGTAAATTATCTTTATTGAAGAAAGTAGAGGAGAGAGAAGAGAGAGTAAGTATTGAGATCCATTGATTCCAAACCACAAAGTCATCATTTTACTTTTGGAAATGCCATAGGAATCAACGTAATCATACATCGGTAGATTCTCTGGGCTACAATACTTATGTGGATCACAGAGGGAAAAAACATAAAAATAAGAAGCAAAAGCAGAACAACATACCTTTCTCTCAAAAGGCCCACGTTATCCTTCAGTAGTAAAAATATATCCGAAAGAAAGATGTAAAAAGAAAGTGCCTCTTTGAACTTGGATCCAAATTGTGGGGTACAAAGTTAAAATATGTCCTCCTACGGTTGGACACATTAGATATGGCTTGGAGCTTGATAGAGAAATGAAAATGGAAAGGGTCAAGTTGGACCTTGAATCCATCCATGCTTGCTTTGATACAGCCTAAGTTCTTGGAGCATTCTTGTAAAAAGGTTAGACTCACAATCGCCTCTTGTCTAAGTAAAATAATTTCCTTAACAACACCATTGATGCAATACAATGATGAAACCATGAAGAGGAATTTTTGGGTAATGGTAGAATCACTCCAAGGGTTGGAAAACACCACCCTTCTTACTTTTTTTCAGAAGCGCACAATTTTGGAACACATGGAGAAATTCAAATTTGGTATACTTATGCTGGATCTAGAGTGTGATGAATTAATCATTCAGATGCTCCAATACTTCTACACTGGAATTTCAACATCTCATCCAAAATTTATCAAAATAGCCATGAAAAATATCATGTCTTCAATCTTAGGAGAAGATAGGGCCATCTGCGAACAATTGATATCCAAATTGTTGGCCATTTGGAGGGAGGAGCTAATTGTATCACCTACTGCTTATGAACTAGCTGAAGGGTTGATAAAACAGAGAATCAAACTAATTAGAAATAATTTAACCAAGGAGGAACTAAAAAATATTTTTGGAGACAACAAGAATGAACTAAGGAGGAAAGGCTTATGCTCTGTGTTGATCATGTCAGCATTCCATTGAGATTTTGATAAGAAACCTCGCTTAAACCTTTCAAACCCCCTCTTTCTGCCCTAAGAAATTCATTTTCTGCCTATCGTTACCTTGGCCTAGCCTCAAAATTGCATTAAAAATGGCCAAAAACCCGCATTTGAAAATATATAAGGTTTGACACCTTTCGGCCCTAGCCCCTCAGTCTTTTTCTCCATGTAACCAGGGTGCCAGACCAAGCGCTAAACTCGGAAGTGCTTATCACACACACACACACACACACACACACACACACACACACACACACACACATATATATATATATATATCGGGCGCGTTTATAATCGTCGATCTGTACAGATCCGACGGCATTCGCGAGTCTTCATCACGCCAGTGGCCCACTCCATTCATCGCCCAAATTGCCTATCCGCCTTTCGATTAAACCTCAGATCAACGGCTCGCAGTACTCTCACCCCCGGTGGTCCCCACGCTGTGCACTGTGTAAAACCCGCTCGGTTTCTATCGCACCGCTTTTGGGTGGTAGGGGGTATTTTATTTTTCGGATCGATTCCATACATTTTTTGCCGCGTGTCTCCGCATACGGCTCAAAAACCTCCCTCCATCGCGTGTTATCGTTCGTCCGTAGACACAGCGCGATATCCACGAGAGTCGTCCGATCTGGGGCGATCCATCCGACGGTAGTCGCTCCACGAAGCTGCGCGGGATTTAGCCGAGGCAAGCCGTACCCCTGGCCCACTGTCCATTGCCCTCCGACACATTTTCAGCCGTTGATCTCCTCTTGAGATCTGACGGTCCAGATCACCTATCTCTCTGCCAATTGACCCCATACCTCCATGTCACCCGCTCCACGTGTGTGTCGCATATTTTTCCTCCGCCCGTTATATATCCCAGTCATAGATCAAATTTTCATGTTTCATGTTAAAACCTTTCATCAGTCCATTCACCATCATTTCACTGCGTTTTTGTCACCACCCTACATTGTTTCACCATTTCTCCATGTCCGCACGACCACTTTCATTGACCCCGTCACATTCACCATCCCCATGCCTGGTTTTCCTAACAAGTTTGCGGATTTTGCAGGGTTACAGCAGCGAAAAACTGCCATGATTTATAGTCTCTATTGTTGTAACAGAGATCACATCAAAGGGCCATTTTTCATAGGCTGTAATTATGAAAGAAGGCCTGGGAAGGCATGTCGACAGGACTTCCATTAAAGAAGTAGGGTTAAAATCTGTCAAACCCTCCAGAGTCATTCAAAGCACAGATAGCGCAGATGGAGATATTAATGGAGCAGCAGAGAAATATCAGTGAATGATTGAGGAGTTCAACATTCAGCATTGAAGAATTTAAACCGTAATTCGGGGTTTAGAAGGCAGAGGGTACCATTCACAGAAAACAATGCCCTAAAGCTTTCTTTTCAGCACCATTTTCTTTCAGGAAAGGACGGAATGTCTATGTGATTTTACTTCTTTGTCGTATTCCTCAAGAGGCTCCTACTCAAAGCATTTATTTCAGAAAGCAGGCCATAGAGTACAAACAGCATTACAAATTCATTGAGCAGTATGGGCGTGCACGTTTCCGCCATCTTGTTTTAATGAGGCAAATTAAATATTCATCACCTACTCTCTTTTCGAGCTTTCTATTTCTCCTATAAAGCTCCCAAAGAACAGATGATTTAGGGTTCCAGATTTTATCAAAAAATTATGCAGTGAAAGGATATTTTTGTATACATTTTGTTGAACTCTTGTATGAAGGCTCAGAGCTCGTAGGGTCTCAGTGAGGAGGAGTTCCATCTGTTAAGAGGATTCTGGTCTTTGGTATTTCACAGTTTGTAACTCTCTCTTATATGTGTTATTTTAATAGATCATTTCATTTCATCCATCTTTCCTGTATCATGTTTCTGGAATGCGAGTGGCTCACTGATTTTTGGTATGGATTTATCCTAGTTGATACCCATGCTCAGATTAGTCAAGCGCTTTAAATATGGCTCAGGCATGATATTTTGTTCCACTATTCATCTAAACCGTATTTCTGCTATATTAGTCACTTTGGGAGGGCATTTTTAAAACGCTATTGTCATGTATGGATTCTTAGATTGGTAAGCCCATTACATGGTGGTATTGTGTATCTGGATATCAGCTCAATAACAACTAGTATTCTCTCAATATTTCATTCACTACATACACCTTCTGATAATTTATTTCTGTGAGGTATTTCTGAATTGGCCCTCTTTACAGTAATCTGTCTCGGAATTGTCTGTTGCTTTTATATTGGATTTTTACATGTTTCCTTTGCAGTATTCCTTTCTCTGCGTCAGTTTCTATAAGTTTTGGTCCCACTTTAAGTAACCTTCTTGCTTACAAGAGATAGCATGAGAGCTTTTTATTGATAACTTCCTCTGTTATATCATATGCTCCTTGCTAATATAAGATGTCCTAGGCACTGGTCTATTACAACTCTAGGTTGTCTCTAGGAGCGAAAACATCTTTTTGGCGCTGTTGCTGGGGAATGAAGTTGAGAAAATTTAAATCCCTGGGCCTCGACAAAATCTAATTCACTCTTCAAGTAGGTGAGTATGGAGAGTTGAGAGTTGTAGATCCCTCACCTTGGCGACTCCACATTTGTTTATTTGATAAATTCATTTGCAGTCCTGGCTCCTCGTAAGCCACACCTGAGGTCAGATACGTCTCAGCCAAAGACACCTTCAGTGTCTGACCCTGAAAGGATCATACATAGAATAAATTGGAGGGAAAGAAAATCAGTCCACTTTGAAATCCCTGAATTGTCTATAGAAGACTTTCCATCCTCTTCTTCTCAAGAAGCTCAAGTGCCAAATCCTGACTCCACTGTGGGAGATACCGATTATTACTATTCAGATAGTTCACCTCGCGGAGGTGTCCGATTTAAAGATAATTTTCACCCTACTCCTAAGGTTGAAGAGGTTAAAGAAGTTACTGAAGTATCTACTATTAACAGACCATAATTCCCCTCAAAACCTCAGGCTGTTGTTCATTACATTCCTATTGTTATTCATACCCCACTTCCACCTCCTCCTCCTCCTCTTACTCATCAAACTATTGCACTATCTCCACCCCCTCCAATGGCCAATGTTCCAGGCTTCTTGCTAAAGAAATATGCCCCTCTGGCATTACCCCAAGTGTTGAATGACATGCCACATGATTATTTGAAGATTTTACCCCGATTCAATGGGGAAAATGAGATTGATGCCCAAAAACATCTTGAGGTCTTCTATGCTTTTGCAGAGAATTTTAATGTGGAACTTTTAGATGTGGTCTTAAGGTTGTTTTTCCAATATCTTGATGGTGAAGCTCGAAAATGTTTTAAGACATTGGCAGGTCGTTCTGTTACCACTTGGGAAATAATGGAAGATATTTTTCTTAGAAAATGGGGAGAGAAGAAAGACCATGGACATTATCTTACTGAGTTAAATACACTCAAGAAGAGACATAATGAAGGAGTGTCAGAATTTATCAAGAGATTTAATAAATTGTATTTGAGTCTTCCTGCTGATATGAAACCTCATCAAACTGCTGCTAAAGTTGTTTTTGTAGCAGCTTTTGATTCAGAATTTGGTTTTTCTCTCAGAGAAAGAAAGCCTGCTACTTTGGATGATGCTCAGATAGATGCACTAGAGTTGGAAGCAAAATTTTCCTCCACTAGCAAATCAAAGGGAAAATCTGAACAAGATACTAGAAGAAGGGGCAAAGAGGAGGTATCTACCTCCTACCAAGACAGAGACTCTGCTAATGACAGAATTGAAGAAATGAGCAAAATGATTAAGAAACTTTCTGGTAAACTGGTCAAGCTTGAGTTGGAGACCAATAATTCAGCCTCCAAGAATTTCCATAATTCTCCAAACAGAGGTTACAGTCCTCAGTACAGGAAACCACCCCTGCAAATATTGCCAAGGGAACCAAAGGAGAAACAAGATCAAGTACCACACCCATTGTACTTGGAAGGTCCAGTAGATGATCCTACTGAAGACACTGCTTATGGACTGGAGGATGCAAATCTTTCTTTCTCGAATAGTGATGGAGAAGAATACCCTTTGCAAGGAAATGATGGAACCGAGTGCTCATTGCAAGAAGAAGAGAAGGCCAGAGACACATAAGACATAGAAATTGATCATTATTGTAAACAATTTTCCAATTTCATGCAAGCACAGTTCAATAGAAGATATGATCTCAGATCTTCTAGGAAGAGGACTCATTCTCAAGAACACGAAGAAGAGCTACCCCAGAAAGAAGCACCTGCTCAGAAGGAATCAACATTGCAGAAGGTCACAGACAAAGGTAAGGGCCCTCTAAACAAACCTTTGCAGTCTAATAATCAAATTCATTCCTCTTCAAAAGTAGTCTTTCCCCCTAATACCAAGTCTATGTTAAAAGAGGTCAAACCCTCAGCTGAAAATAAAGAGTCAAAAGAGGTTGTAATAGAGAAGTCCTCTCCTGCTTTCAGTCTGTAAAAGGAACTTGAGAAAGTCAAAATTCTAGTCCCTTTGACTGAACTATTGAAGCAACCTGCATATCAATCCCAAGTCACCTCTTTCATGCTCCCTCCAGAAGTACCTCTCACCCCAGATAGTCTCAACCTTCAAGAGGAAAGACCCATGGTTGTTTTTGGCCCACATGTTGAGGAGTTAGATGCTTCTACTCCTCCCTTCTATGTGTCTCTAGTAATTCATGACCTGCTATTACATAACTGTATGTTAGATTCTGGAGCTTCCCATAATCTTATACCTCTGTCAGTCATGGAACAACTAGGATTACAAATCACCCGTCCATACAAGGACCTCTACTCATTTGATTCTAAAAGAGTTAAATGCTTGGGGATGATCAAGGATTTGGTGGTCAATTTGGCCCAAATCCCATCAAAAAGTGTGGTAATGGACATTGTGGTGGCTGACATCCCAGCTCGCTTTGGCATGTTACTGTCAAGGTCCTGGGGAACAAAAATTGGTGGGTCAATTAAGTTGGATTTAGCATATGCCACCATCCCAGTTTTTGGTGGCCAAGAGAGGAGGTTGTACAGGGAGACTAGATTTGTCAAGATGGTGACTAAGGCTGACAACTCTGTTAATTCTCCATTCTACAGTAAAGAAGGAGATTTCTCATGCTTGATGCTGGAAGAAGATCAATATTATGCTCATGAACCATCCTTTTACCAGATCAAGACTGAGCAGCCCTCAGAGAGCCATGAAGCAGGAATTTGGACACTTCATTTTGATGGAGCAAATTCAAGAGAAGGTAATGGAGCTGGAATACTATTGATTTCTCCTACAGGGAAATGGGTCCCATTGACTTTAAAACTGGAATATGAAGCTACTAATAATGTGGCTGAATATGAAGCACTTCTGTTAGGATTGCAGGCAGTCAGGAACATGAATATACAAAGTCTAAAAGTTCTGGGAGATTCAGAACTGGTGGTTAGACAAGTCAGGAACCAGTGTCAAACCAAACATCCTCGGCTCAGGGCTTATAGGAATGAAGTTTGGGATATGGTAGAAAAATTTTTCTTGGCATTTAATATCCAGTTCATGCCTCGAGAACAGAATAGGATGGTTGATTCCCTTGCTGTGGCTGCTAGTACATTTCATCCACCTCAGAACCCTCTTTTAAGATATGAAATTGAGGTACGTTACCGACTATCAATCCCAGATAACATCAAGCACTGGCAGGTATTTGAGGATGAAGAACAGATGAATAAATTCCTGGAAACAGTAGGAGAATTCTCCAATATGGAGATTGATGCTGATGAAGAAGAAGAGATCGAAGAGACTTCAGAAAGAAATTGGGAGGAGAAAATGGCAAGTAATAAAGTGTTGCAATTGAAGGGAAACATTATACCTAGAGGGTTGGTGCCTCTAGAAATATTATTTGACAAGAATGATGTCCCACTACAGCCAGGTAAAGTGGTAGAAGACCTGAATCTTGGTACTGATGCTGACCCTAAAATTGTAAAATTATCCAAGAAGATCCCAGGAGAATATAAAATGCTATATCATAAATTATTTCAGTATTATAAAGATGTGTTTGCATGGTCTTATCAGGACCTAAAAACTTTTGATATCAGTATTATGCAGCACAAAATTCCACTAAAGGGAGATGCAAAGCCTCATAAGCAGAAGCTCAGACAAATAAATCCCCTACTGCTTCCTTCTATTGAGAAAGAAATTAAGAATTTGTTAAAGGCCAAAATAATTGTGCCATTGAGGTACTCTGAATGGGTGGAAAAACTAGTCCCTGTATGAAAAAAGAATGGAAAAATAAGGCTGTGTGTGGATTTTCGAAATTTAAACAAAGCATCCTTAAAGGATAATTATCCACTACCTAAGATGGATCACATCCTGCAGAAAGTGGTTGGAGCTTCTAGGATGTCAATGATGGATGGATTCTCTGGTTATAATCAGGTAGTTGTAGTTCCAGAAGATCAAAAGAAGAGTGCTTTCACTACACCATGGGGTACATTTATGTATGCCAGGATGCCTTTTGGATTGATTAATGCAGGGGAAACTTTTCAGAGGGCTATGGACATTGCTTTTGTTGGAGAGCAAGATAAATTTTTGGTAGTATACCTTGATGATATCACTATATTTTCAAAGAATGATACTGAGCACATTGAACATTTGCGTAGAACCTTTGAGAAATGCAGAAGGTATGGTATCTCTCTTAACCCTCAGAAGTCTTTATTTGCATTAGAAGAAGGTAAAATTTTGGGACACATTGTGACTAAAGATGGGGTGAAGATAGATCCTAAGAGGGTAGAGGTTATAAATGGTATTGCTCTTCCCAGAAATAAGAAGGAGGTACAAGTGTTTCTAGGGCGTATTAATTTCCTGAGAAGGTTTATTCCTAACTATGATGAAATAGTTAGACATATAACTGGCATGCTGAAGAAGGATAATGAAGTGAAATGGTCCCAAGAATCACGAGAGGCCTTTATCAGGATAAAAAATGCTTTTGCAGAAGCCCCTGTGCTAGCTGGACCAGCTTATGCTAAACCTTTCATGATCTTTTCTTTTGCATCACCTCATACAATAGCAGGAGTTTTATTGCAGAAAAATGAGGAAGGGTACGAGCAGCCCATTGCCTTCTTCAGCTAGGTGCTCCGTGATGTAGAATTGAAATATAACATATTGGAAAAGCAATCATACGCCCTAGTGAAATCCCTCAAAGCATTCCGCATGTATATCTTGCAGTCCCATATCACTACATTTGTGCCTACAGCTGCTGTAAAATATATTCTTATCCGAGGGGATAATGAAGGAAAAAGGGGGAAGTGTATTGCTAAAATACAGGAGTATGAATTAGACATCCGCCCTACTAAGCTGATCAAAGGACAGGGTTGGCCAAAATCTTATCTGAATCAAAATATCAAGCTTTGGGTATAAATTTGTCCATAATAGCAAGTGAAGAATCTGAAGAGAAAGAAGAATGACAGGGAATTGGGGTAGCTTCTCCGGAAACACATATTAAGTACCTCACCAGTCAGTGGTACAAAGAGGTAGTAGAATATCTCCTCACACTCAGCTGCCCTCCAAGCTGTGATAAAACTAATACAGAACGCTGAGATTGAAATCACAGAAGTACATAGTCGCCAATGGCCGATTATACTGGCGAGATCCTTCAGGCATCCTACTCCTGTGTCTCACAGAGGATGAGGTAGAGAGTATTATAGATGAATTTCATGAAGGAATCTATGGGGGTCATTACAGCTGGAGGGCCACTGCTCACAAAATCCTGAAGGCTGGTTTCTATTGGCCCAATATTTTTGGAGATGTTTTTGCCCAGGTAAGAGCCTGTGAGAAGTGTCAGAAATTTGCTGAGAGACAGAAATTGGCACCTCTACCCATGATTCCCGTGCACGTGGACGAACCATTTCGACAATGGGGAATTGATTTTATAGGTGAAATACATCCTCCATCGAGTGGTCAGCATAAGTGGATTTTAACTGCCACTAATTATTTCACAAAATGGGTGGAAGCCATACCTGCGAGGAACGCCATAGATACTGTGATAATAAATTTCATGGAAGAAAACATCATATCCAGGTTTGGCTGTCCTGCCAGAATAGTGACTGATAATGCACAGGCCTTCAAGTCTGCAAAGTTTGTAAATTTCTGTCAACAGTATAACGTCACACTAAGTCACTCTACAGCCTATTATCCACAGGGAAATGGCTTGGCAGAGTATTCCAATAAAACCCTGGTAAGGGCACTAAAGAAGGCTATTAATCAAAATCATAAAAATTGGGATTCCCAGTTGAAATTTGCTCTGTGGGCCAATAGAATTACCAGCAAGAGAGCAACAGGGAAATCCCCATATGAGTTAGTATATGGGAGGGCAACAATATTCCCTATACAGTTAGCCCTACCAGTTGCCCGATTCATGCAAGAAATTCAAGAAGAGCCTGATGATATGACCGGGAGAATAAAGCAGCTGGTGGAATTGGAAGAAACATGCAACCAGGTAAGTCAAAGGCTCACAGAGTATCAGGACAAGATGAAATACCTTTTTGATCAGCATGCCAAGGACAGGAATTTTCAGATTGGTGATTTAGTGCTCAAGTGGGATATCCGGAGGGCTGAAAAAGGAAAACATGGTAAATTCGATCCACTCTGGTTCGGTCCTTTCAAAATTGTGGAATAGGGAGGTAACAACACTTTCAAGTTGGAAAATTTACAGGGTGACTTGCTTGATGCCCCTGTAAATGGTCAGTTTCTTAAACCCTACTTCCAGGTCTAATTCAGGCAGAGATAGCCTGATGTATTATACTATATATTAGTTTGTTTTTACTCTTGTTTCAAATAATGTGGGTGTCGTGATGAATTATGAAAAAGAACAGTAGAAGTGCTGAAGAGCAGAGTTCACACAAGAAGATTATCAAGTGGTCTGCGAAGTTCTCGACACACTCAGGGATGAACATGTTGTCCCCAAGTGGAGCCAATGTTGATCATGTCAGCATTCCATTGAGATTTTGATAAGCAACCTCGCTTAAACCTTTCAAACCCCCTCTTTCTGCCCTGAGAAATTCATTTTCTGCCTATCGTTACCTTCTCCTAGCCTCAAAATTGCATTAAAAATGACAAAAAACCCGCATTTGAAAATATATAAGGTTTGACACCTTTCGGCCCTAGCCCCTCAGTCTTTTTCTCCATGTAACCAGGGTGCCAGACCAAGAGCTAAACCCGGAAGTGCTTATCACACACACACACACACACACACACATATATATTTATATCGGGCGCGTTTATAACCGTCGATCTGTACAGATCCAACAGCATTTGCGAGTCTTCATCGCACCCGTGGCCCACTCCGTTCATCGCCCAAATCGCTTGTCCGTCGTCTGATTAAACCTCAGATCAACGGCTCGCAGTACTCTCGCCCCCGGTGGTCCCCATGCCGTGCACTGTGTAAAACCCGCCCGGTTTCTATCGCACTGCTTTTGGGCAGTAGGCGGTATTTTATTTTTCGGGGCGATTCCATACATTTTTTGCTGCGTGTCTCCGCGTACTTCTCAAAAACCGCCCTCCATCGTGCGTTATCGTTCGTCCGTAGACATGGCGCGATATCCATGAGAGCCGTCCGATCTGGGGTGATCCATCCGACGGTAGTCGCTCCACGAAGCTGCGCGGGATTTAGCCGAGGCAAGCCATACCCCTGGCCCACTGTCCATCGCCCTCCGACGCATTTTTAGCCGTTGATCTCCTCCTGAGATCTGACAGTCCAGATCACCTATCTCTCCGCTAGTTGACCCCGTACCTCCATGTCACCCGCTCCACGTGTGTGTCGCATATTTTTCCTCCGCTCGTTATATATCCCAGTCATAAGTCAAATTTTCATGTTTCGTGTTAAAACCTTTCATCAGTCCATTCACCATCCTTTCACTGCATTTTTGTCGCCACCCTACAATGTTTCACCATTTCACCATGTCCGCACGACCACTTTCATTGACCTCGTCACATTCACCATCCCCATGCCTGGTTTTCCTAACAATTTTGCGGATTTTGCAGGGTTACATCGGTGGAAAAATGCCATGATTTATAGTATCTATTGCTTTAACAGAGAGCACATCAAAGGACCATTTTTCAGAGGCTATAATTATGAAAGAAGGCCTGGGAAGGCATGTCGACAGGACTTCCATTAAAGAAGTAGGGTTAAAATCTGTCAAACCCTCCAGAGTCATTCAAAGCACAGATAGCACAGATGGAGATATTAATGGAGCAGCAGAGAAATATTAGTGAATGATCAAGGAGTTCAACGTTCAGCATTGAAGAATTTAAACTGTAATTCGGGGTTTAGAAGGCAGAGGGTACCATTCACAGAAAACAATGCCCTAAAGATTTCTTTTCAGCACCATTTTCTTTCAGGAAAGGACGGAATGTCTATGTGATTTTACTTCTTTGCCGTGTTCCTGAAGAGGCTCCTACTCAGAGCATTTATTTCAGAAAGTAGGCCACAAAGTACAAACAACATTACAAATTCATCGAGCAGTATGGGCGTGCACGTTTCCGCCATCTTGTTTTAATGAGGCAAATTAAATATTCATCACCTACTCTCTTTTCAAGCTTTCTCTTTCTCCTATAAAGCTCCCGAAGAACAGATGATTTAGGGTTCCATATTTTATCAGAAAATTATGTAGTAAAGAATATTTTTGTATACATTTTGTTGAACTCTTGTATGAAGGCTCAGAGCCCGTAGGGTCTCAGTGAGGAGGAGTTCCATCTGTTAAGAGGATTCTGGTCTTTGGTATTTCACAGTTTGTAACTCTCTCTTATATGTGTTATTTTAATAGATCATTTCATTTCATCCATCTTTCCTGTATCATGTTTCTAGAATGCGAGTGGCTCACTGATTTTTGGTATGGATTTATCCTAGTTGATACCCATGCTCGGATTAGTCAAGCGCTTTAAATATGGCTCAGGCATGATATTCTGTTCCAATATTCATCTAAACCGTATTTCTGCTATATTAGTCGCTTTGGGAGGGTGTTTTTAAAACGCTATTGTCATGTATGGATTCTTAGATTGGTAAGCCCATTACATGGTGGTATTGTGTATCTGGATATCAGCTCAATAACAACTAGTATTCTCTCAATATTTCATTCACTACATACACCTTCTGATAATTTATTTCTGTGAGGTATTTCTGAATTGGCCCTCTTTACAGTAATTTGTCTCTGAATTGTCTGTTGCTTTTATATTGGAGTTTTACATGTTGCCTCTGCAGTATTCCTTTCTCTGCGTTAGTTTCTGTAAGTTTTGGTCCCACTTTAAGTAACCTTCTTGCTTACAAGAGATAGCATGAGAGCGTTTTATTGATAACTTCCCTCTCTTTATACCATTTTCTATTGCCTAGCCTCTAAGTTGTCCTGAGCACTAGTCTTTTACAACTCAGTATGTCTATAGGAATGACAATAATGAACATCCTTTCATTACTTATTAAAATAATATACTGCTAAGATAATATAGCCATGCTCCCTGGCGAGTAAGATTATGCAGCAATTAATACCATTTCCTTGAAAGGACCAACGAAATTATGAAGTGTGTGAAGAGGATCGGGTGGCGCACACATCTTACGATCAAAAGTTGACAATTGTTGCATTTTTGGATTACCAAACTTCAAATCTTTAGATAATGACGGCTAGAAATAACCAGCCAATATCTTTTAGGCTGTGGCATACCTAGACATATGACTATACATGTTCCATAATGGCATTCATTTAAAACCTTTTCAGCTTCTTCTTTGAAAAAATGATTGAAAAACTAAATCATACGACAATAGAATTATCGCCAATAATATTGTACTATTGGAAATTCTGACGTGTTTCTAAATCAATGAAGATCGTGAGATTTCAATACGACGTTCAGGTTGAGATAGATGATAATATATCCATACCATGAATTAAAATGTGATTAGATACAAGTTATCCACAATGGGCTCCTCATTTTACATGATTTAATTATTCGATGAAGGGAAATCACACCTTCAGTTCGCAAATACCAAATATTTCTTTACCTTAGATTTTTCAGAATTCCAAATCCAAATTCTACTTGGAGATGACTATCCATTTGGAATACTTCCCCCTAGCAATTGTTTGGTTAAATGTAAATGTAGGGTTACGAGTCAGAAGTGTTTGGCGGTTTTCTGTAACAAGATGTAGTGTCTAAATATTTGGACAGCTTGAACAACTTCCAAGTCCAATTTCTCCACATGTGTATTTTGATCTTAGTCGGATGCGATTAAAGCTAAGGTAGTAAATCACATGTTCAGTATTAGATCGTCTTCTGAAATAAAACCATCCCAATGGTGGAATGAAGCAGCATAGGAATACAAAATGTAATCTGATTGTAGTTGGGAGGATGCAACTCACGATGCATGGGTCAACGCATGTTTAAGTGCATCAAAATATTGATCAACCAATCTCATCCCAAAATAATGGAATGGCACATTTCGGAAATCGAGTAAGACATATAGCTAAAACCATGGATAGGAATGAACTAACAATAAAAGTTTGCTTTCCCACACAAACTTTGGAGTTGGTGTAAAGTCGAAGGAGGGAATGAAATTGTGATAGCTTACGACCTTGAGCGGATACGACGTGAATGCTCGCTTTAGAACAAAAAATCCCGATAAGCAACCAGATCTACACAAAAAACACATTTGTGTGGATTAATCCTAATTCAATAATGCCTACATCTCATAAAGATAGCTCATAAGTGAGTGAGATGAGTGGCTACGCGATAGTAGGAAGGTAAATCATGGAGATAAGGTATACAATGTGCTTAATGTCATAAAGAATACGTAAGACATAGCCCTTTGAAAATTTTCTCCGGCGTTCTTCAATCCAAAGATCAGCTTGCAATAAAGAAAATGTCCCCGAGGGACAAATGAAAGTTGTTTTGGTGATCGGTAGGGAGTATGTTTATTTTATTGTAACTTAGGAAAAACCATCCATAAAGGAAAACATTCCTGTAAGCACAAATGTCAATTATTTGGTCGATATAGGGGGATTTGGATAGTGTCTTCCGGATAAGCTGATTAATATCCCTATAGTGAGTACATGCTTGTATCGTTCCTTGTTTTTTAGTCACAGGTGTGTTGATACCCAATCCGTTAAGGGAATTGGATAAACGAAACCTGCACAAAGTATTTTCAACCTGCGCACGATGGCAGTGGCTTTTCTAGGATGTGTTGACGTAGAAACGTTGACAGACGATTTTGGCATCCGGGTAAGTCTTCATTTCATGTACGACAATTGATAGATCGATTCTGAGATTTCTTCGCAAAGGAGCAGGGCAAACACATCACGAAAATCAAATGAGACACTCAAGTTTGAATTTCATCTTCCATACAAAAAGCACTATATGAATGTTTTCAATTATTCATGGTTTTTTCTTGAAATGTCAATTGGAAAGCGTTAGGAAGATATTTTCCAAAATTACTTCGAGAATCAGGATTTAGCAATGGATGCAGGGGTTCTTTGACATATTAAGCCAATAAAATTAAACAAATCGTCTTCAAATGATCTAGTTAGGGTAAAAGCGAAGATCGGTGATGTAGATCTTCCCATGGTAAATAAATCGATGGACAAAAAATCACAAATCTACTCATCAATATGAACAAGATCGGGAAATATGGTGCAATACTAGACTTGAGAGAAAGTGATTCCTCATTGAATCCATTCATTGGATCAGTTTTGGTTGAAGAGGGGTTGAAAGTGGTATCGACTTTGATATGCAATTTCAAATGAACTCAAAGGCATCATGCCATCAAATGAATCTAACTAGAAGTCGGAAGGAGTAACGTCCAGGATCATCAAACATAACGGAGTGTCGTGAATCATGTGAATAGTTGCAATATGGGTGATACGTTAGGAGGAGGAAAGGAAAAGTTCTAGTAAACTAGAATATTTAATCAAACCTACTCCAACATCCTTTATGAGGATAGCTACTTTACCAGCGTCTTTGGATTGTTTTTACATGAGGTAGGTGGAAAAATAAGTTAGCGATCTATTGTAATAAAGTCATGTAAACTCTGGAAAATTCATGAGTGAAAGACGAAAAACAACGAGTCATAGCATAAGTCCAACTACGACCCGAGAGAAGGTTGTAATCTAGAGGAGGCATATTACATTTCCACATCTAGATTTACGATTTTAACCAGGCCCTATGGGTAAATCTACAAAATACCAAAGAGGTGGAAACCTCGACCATCAAGCCTTAAAGACTAGTTTAGAATTGGTTGAGTGGCAAGGAGAACAATTTTAACTCTTAGATACGACCACAAAATACACATTGAAGCTCCCTCATCAATCACGATTCGAAAAATCGGTCTATTTTTCTTTGACACTAGAATGCGGAAAGCCATTTTGGTGAGGTAGTGAGGTATAACTCTTTTCTAAGCCGAATATTATACGACGGTTAGAATCCTGAATATCGGCAGCTCTATGGGAGACAAAAGCAATTTACGTTGTCTTTGGGCATGATTGACATTTCAAAGCCGACATTGGTGAAGGGAGAAAGCCAATAAGTCTTCAAAAATGTTTTAATTACGAGACGACTCTGTATGTGGATTGAAAGTTGATTTAGAAAGAACACCTTTGGCGGGTGGTTTGATTATTAAGTCTAGATTGGGTTTCTTGATGCAAGCGGACTGAGAGAGCAAGAGGAGGTGTAGTTGATGTATTTGCACTACAGAAATGTCTGCTTCTTTACCATCAACGGGAATCTTATTACCGTAATCTTGCAGTTGCGTCACAATCCTCTACATGTGACATCATCAAAATAGGTTCTTAAATGGGTTGAGGTAGAACCAACCATCTTCTTGTCTTGAGTCGGAAAGGATCCTTCAAGGCAGTAGGTTGTTGTGAACCTTTAACGAATTTCGCAACCTACGCTCGATGTGGGCATTCCTTAGTAAAATGATCTTCGTCACAAATGTAACAAAGATGACGTGGTTTGATTTTTTAAATCGTGGATTCATTTTGCTCCAGTTTCTCTTTTGAATTCTTTTTGTTTTTATTCTTCCCTTTCTTTTACACGGATTTAGATTTGGTCGTAGATATCTCTACGGCATGAATGTTAGCGGAAATTTTGGGGAAGATTACCTTTCGGGGAATCGAGTAAAGTAATAATAGGAGAAGAATTCTTTGAAGATTTCTTCTTACTTTGTGTTGACTGTATCAATCCATACCTTAGCGGCATGAGACCACTGAGAAGGCAGGCTATTTGACCTTGTTTTGGAAGGTCAAGGATTTTCATGTAAAGTGCATTTAGTATAAACAAGGTCAAGATGCGAGCTTAGTCACTCTTGATATAACACAGCCTTAGCATCATCTTTAGTGATTTTGGTAACAATGGTTGACAAACCATTCCGCAGAATTTGATTCGAAATGTAAAATTTCACCAAAAGCACTCTAGTCGCCATTCATGAATATGATCATAAATGTATACGTGGACGTGATTGTTTGATAGAAGTTAATAGTTCATTCTCTTTCGGATACGACGGGAATGAAAATGAGACAAGAAGGATGCAATTAGTGAAATTATTAAACGAGCCCTCGTAGTAACTCAATGTACCATTTGGCGGCAAGACCAATAAAGGATTCTTTGGAAAAGATGTAAGTGAATTGAATCATCAATTATTGAATTAGACTTATATGAGTGATAACTCATGACATGATTTGATGGATCCTCTCTGACTTGTGAATTTTGATATATCAACGGGCAACTTATGCGGCGTTGGCGTAATACGAGATAATAAGAAAATTGGATCATTAGTAAGGCGCGTCAAATCAGGTAAATCCATAGTTACCAATAAATGGTGAAACGGCCAGTTTGGGGTCACAAAGCCTTCCAGATAGCCAAAGCGGTTCTGGGAGGCGGATACCGGGATAGCGGAATCAGTTGCCAATTAAAAATTGGGTAACCTCCCGGGATAACCGGGATTAACCGGATGTTGACGGAAAATATGTCTGGCGGTAACGAGGATCTCCTCGGTAAAAGGTACCAATTAGACCTTGAACCATTGGAGATAGGGATCCCCGATCAGGTGTAGGTCAGCTATGATTTTCTCTTTGCTATTTTAGGTCCTGGCTTAAACTCTATAAAATGTGATGGGTACACCTAATCAGCGATACAAGACATATGTTTGAATGCATTAAATGTACATGCAGCACTATGAGTAGCAAGAGAAAATAATAAAGTATGAAGTCCGAAGGAAGTGTCGTTAGCAACACTTCATTAGGGTCATGCTTGTAAACTGTTCTGACCGCAAAGGAAACAGTTCCTCACGGCAAGAACACCCTTCACTTCCTAAAAGTTTAAATGATAACACAAACGCAGATAAACAAAGTCATCAACATTCGCTAAGAAAGTGAAATAAACTCAACCACCATTAACATACTCAGCAAACTGTTATGCAACTGTGATGTGAATTGAAAATACAGTTCCCTTAGTACAAAGACATTCAGAAACTGAAACGTAATACTCAACAGTGCTCATACATAAAACAACACCAGATCCACAAAAGGGGTTTTACAAAATGCTTGTATTCATCATTAAATGTATAATCTACTGGTAATACAATGTACTCGGCTCAAGGCCCAAACCAAGCCCCTTTTACAAGCTCCCGAAGGAGTATTTATAATACGAAACTTGTCCTTTGGGCTTCCTTGAATTTTCATCTTCTTGACCGTTGGGCTGCCTTGCGACCCGAGCTATTGTTGCGACCTGCGACCTGACTGGGTCGCGGGGTCGCAATTTGTAAGAAAATTAGAAATTGCGACTTTGCGACTGAGTTGAGGGGTCGCGGGGTCGCAAAATGCATAAAACCGAATAGATGTGACCTTGCGACCTTGCGACTAGGTCGCTGGGTCGCAGGGTCGCAAAACGGAGGAAAACTGCAGGAATGCAACCTTGCGACTAGGTCGCAGGGTCGCAAAAGGCGGCAAAACCGAGGATATGCGACCTTGCGACCTTGCGACTAGGTTGCTGGGTCGCGGGGTCGCAAAATGGAGGAAAACTGAAGGAATGCAACTTTGCGACCTTGCGACTAGGTCGTTGGGTCGCGCTGTCATACTTTTAACACAGAGTGCGACTATGCGACTCAGCGACCTGAGAAAGTTCGCGACCTTAGACCTTCGATCATCCCTTCTGCATTTCTCTTTCAGCGATCTCATAACCTTGTTCTCCGGAGGCCAGCCTTAGCCTTCACCATGGTGAGGCAGCAGCTTCTATCTGCCGGTGATGTTGAACATTCACATAACATGAGGTTTTGCGGTTGATTTGAAACCCAGCTTAGCATCCTCTGGAGAGAGCTAGCAGTTCTCTTAATTTGGATGGGCGTTACTGTTTCCCTGTATTACCTGCAAGACAACAGAGTAAATCAACATCTTCTCATATAACCTGCAGATAAGCGAACTAAATTAGCCATGTGTAACCTGTTAAATCAGCCTCACGCATACAAACATTTTATGCATGTTGAGGAAGTAATAAATAATAATCGTAGATGCATCAAAGGTATATTGACACATAAAATTGGGAGCTTTTAAAGGTTATCTTGGACCCCTGTATAGTCCTGTTCCGAAGGAAATATATGAACGATCATGCATATTTACTATGTATTCCTCCACTGTCGCAAAAGAATGCTTGAAGGCGCGTATAGCTAGTCTTTAACAATTTTTAATGGAGACCATCGAAGCCCGGGAGCTCCCATGCATTGCTATGTGCTGAGCCAGGCTATGATGCACGACCTCCCCAAAGTGTTTCGGGGCTGCGACAGGCCTCACCATAGCTAATTTCTGTCATCCCTTGCCTTCATCAGATGGGCATCAATTCACCGGTTTAACTGATTTCTTTCACAATGAGGTGATCAAGATGCATTGTTATTCATATGTAGAGATGCTAGGTTTGCTGCCAAACACCCTGTGATGTAGTTATTTCGCCCAACCTTGAATCATACGAAGGTGCTGAAACAAAGCATTATAACCTTTTATACGCAGACATTCTCTGCCATGCGCTGTGCTCCCATGCCTCATGATATGCGATCCTTCGGTGGCCAGTAAAGAGCGTGATCTGTTGGGGAGGGCATTGTGCCAATGCACTATACTGAACCTTCTTTCACCTCCCAGGATGATCGACTACCAGAATGCTCATTACGTTCCAATGCAAATGACTCCAGCTTGCAGCAAGTGACCATCTGCATCGAGGCGTTGGAATTACTAGTCGAAATACTTTGAATTTAGGAGGCGTGTAGATTGAACTCAGTGTAACATATTGCAGAGGGCGAAAATTGACTTAGGTTTTATTTGTTGTGCTAACACAACCAACATCAAAGGAATTCAATCTCTTTCCTGCACTGAAAATTGACCAAGCTGAACGTTGTTACTGCATGCCAAACCTGAGCGGCTCAGAAGGGCGTCAGCTCCTTGCATGTCGGGCTTTACTGCTAATGCAGAACGAACGGTTCCTGAAAAACAGTATGTCAGCAACCTCATCGATTAGAAACTTCCGTTTTGGGTATAGCAGCGTAATTGAGTTCATGCATGGGAAACTTTCATCCATGTGACGCGGCATGCAAAATATGGACTCATTCTGTCCAGCTCGCCGTGGACGTGTGGAAGATTACTATGGCATGATTTTAAAACTCTGCGTTTCATTATACCACGCATGGCTGCCACTGCAGGTTGGTTATGACCGTGTGTTGAACGTAGGTTTTTCCCGTTGCATATATACGTCTGCTCCAGCATTTACTGTAGTTTGCAATGAAAGGTTTCAGTTTGAAAGTTAACCGACATGTATATGTATAACGTTTTCGTTGGGCTCCATGCAACGTGGACATTGAACGTTGGACTCCACGTTTGAACGCCTTTTGACCCATGCTTTAAATATAAGTTTTGACTGTTAAGCATATGCTCTAAATGTCGTAGTATAAAACACGATCATCATGTCTGCTCGGTGCCCTTATATCGTTCCATTAACCTTATATGGTTTGAATAATACTGCAATCTGCACCACGACTTTGGATGACCAAAAGTATGTATTTGCTCGAAACCACCGAACTTGGCGCCCATGCAACGTGCTATGTTTTAAAAAAAACCTTTGACCATTAATTACGATGTAATGTTTCCCATTTTATATATTTTGGAACCTACATGGTCTTGCACCTTGCATTAATAGATACAACATCACCTTGCACCCTTTATAATGTTATCATTGAGTTTTGCTCCAAGATAACTTATGGTTTTAAAACCATGTGCTTCCGAGCCTAGTTTTAATTTGATCATTTACTTTTCTTCATAATACGAAAGCTTATCATTTTTAAAGATCGAGAGTCGAAATATACTTCTCAAGCCACATTGATAGCCCTTTTCATATTGACCTTTTCTACCCGGCTACCAAAGGCGTATGCATTTCAACATGACCCTTTAGGTTCAATTTGAAATTCCCCGTTTCTTATGGTCTCGTTTAGACAACTTTCAAGAGCAAAGAAGACTAGGGTTTTAAGGCCTTTTCATTCCTCCACATGTACTCCTTGCAGCCTAAATAATGCCACAGTATGTATCTCAAAATTTATAGATGTTGCTTCCTCAAAGGTACGTTGCCATATTTGAAACTCTGCCGTCGACTTGCCACACCCATATGAGATTGTCATTCTCTAGGGAGATCTCCTGAGTCGGCTATGTCCACCGGGCTATACTTTAGGCTAGATTCATCGAAGTGGCGAAATATGTTCCTTTGCGTACACCATCGACATTTAGATGATATGATGTAGGATCTATACATTTTCAAACGGAGCGTTTTAAGCATCTGGTGCGCTCTAGTGAAGGAAGCCTTTGCATCAGTGACATAGAGGGTTCTTTTTTGATCGACATGCATCACACCATCCTCATTTTAACAGTACTGATCACTTGCTCCTGATCCTCCCCTGTTCCGCAACTTTGGCCTCATCGTTGAGCCCAATTTATTACCCTTGATGTCGTGACACGACTGAGGAGTTTGTCACCCGTGGGGTTGACCTGCGTGGAACATTACGACATCATAATTATTCTTTGATAATGGTGACCACAGATAAAACATATGAAACTAACAATTTTAAGAGAAGTATTCGAACAACATGCTTAATGACCTACATCGAGAAGGATTTTATTCATCAAGAAACGTATTCATGGAAATCTCATTACACATGGCACGACTGCGGTAAGAATGTTCGAGAGTACGTTAGATGATCCTTCCCACATATGGCATGATTGCAACAACGACATCTGATCATGATGGCTAGACAACTCATGAGGGGTTAGGGATATGTCGCTGGGATGTCACTGACTGCAGGTTCGGTGAAAGACCTTAACGACTAAGCGGGCATAGGGGGACCCAAAATTTTAAATATACCCAAAATTTTGGGTGGTGTTGTAGCGGCTACAACAAATGGCGAACCACTGGTAGAATCCAGCATCTCTGTCAGTATCACAACAAAAGTCTGAGTCTGGATAGTAATGTAAGGGAATATTGAACAAATTCTGTGGGGGTGCCCTTTGTATTACTTTGGCCTTTTACAGGTATGCCTAATCCTTGTGCCTCAACTAGGTCTCACTAATCAGAAACACACCAAAGAGAAAGCTCACAAACGCCAGTAGCTTGTTGATGATGTGAAGAGCAAGGCAGTGGGTTTATTATTTTCAAGATTTTTAAAGTAAGTTTCTGGTGTTGCTCCGCTGCCAGCAGGCTTGGATAGTACCCCGGCGGAGTCACTTCAAGAAATCACAGACGTTGCTCCGCTGCCAGCGAGCCTGGTCAGTACCCCGGCAGAGTCGTTGCATTACCTCTCTGCGCAGGAAGCCTTTCTCGATCCTTTACGCTTATTTGTTTCATGTGCTTGCAGCACTTATTTTCATGTGCTTGTGGCACTTATTTTTCATGGGCGGATGAGGGATCCCAACTTATTTTACGGGCAAGAGAGGTTGTTTCTTGTTTTGCAGAAACTGAAAGATATCCTGATTTGGGTTTACCTTTGTGCCAAGCCTTCACATCCCATTCACCACAATAGGCGAAGCGCGCAAAACAGATCATTAAAACGTCCAAGACTATGCTGGGCACAAGGCTTAGGCTTACGGGTATGGGCCATTTCAAACTCATAAGGTCTCCTACAAACAACCGGCTCGTATCTCCCTGGCTAAATGAGTTTAGACTCATAGTTATCTTGTTGAGAATGCGACTTTGATGGCTGGTCCTAAGAGAAAACTACCTCTTGAGATAGCCACCACAACCTCACACAAAAACAATGGGGTTATTGTTTCAGCAATCGGGGCAAAAAGAATCCACAAGGTGGTAGGGTTTCAGTGGGGGCTCATGCATTTGAGAGGCGATATGTGGAATCTTTTCAAAGCTATATCAATAAACTGCAGAAATGATATGAGGAAGACAATGTATGATGCAACGTAATAGACGGGGCTCAAGATGCAATGCATGCCATGTGTGAGAACGATCAACCAGTCGTAGGTGGAAAAGAGGTGCAATACAAGCAGTAATTATTTATGCAGCAACAAACAAACTGAAAAGAAATGAGTGCAAAAAAATTGTAATATGATGATGCCTAGGATATTAATCGTAAACAAGAATAGTAAACACACTTTTAAACTATGAAGTAAAAATTTGGCAAGTAAACCTAATTAACTTTGAAACAAAAAAAATTATTGCAGGTCCTAGCTCGCCTACACCTAAACCCTAGTTTAACCAATGATGCGGTCGGGTTATGTAAAATCATTTTTCCAGTGCAGCCACCACATTATTTCCCGACCTGCAAGAACAACAATGTTTGCAATCAAAGACAGTATCCAAAAAGGTGCATTAACAACAAAACTTACCTGAAGAGAAGGTGCAACGGTAAGATGATCGTAACTACTTACCAAAGAACATGCCAGAACAAACTGTGTAAGCTGAATCCCACTCTCATCTTGATACACAGCAATATGTTCTTGAAACTCAACATTTGTCAATGACACATAATCATTCATGCACAATCCTGGGCCTGATGGGCGCTGGGTAAGCCATTTCCTATTTGTAGGCACATCCACCGAATAGGGTTGGTCGAGTTGACCGGCAACCTCATCATGGTGTTGAGGGCCATCAGTTTTAGGGAATGGAAACAATAAGCAAGTGCCAGGCGAATTATAGATGCATGTGCATCCAAGCGTAGAAAGCCTAGTCCGGGGTTGCTCCTGGGTTTGGTCAAGGGTATGGGGATCCGAATCCACGTTTAGTGGAGCTTGAAATTCCTCACCGCCTTGAACAAACTCTAGACCTTTGAGCAGAGCGCTTCCCAACTTTGATGGTTGGGCGAGATCAACAGGTGAATGGATGTGATCATGCATTGTGGTGAGTTGCAAAATGTCAGTGGGCTTTGTATCAATTTGGTCAAATGTTTGCGCACTGACAGATTGATAGATCGATATATCAGATTCTTTAGATTCGCTAGGGTAGGGTGGATTTACCGCGGTTATGCTGGGAGGAGCGTGGTATTTGGGGATCGTCATCTCAGAAACGGTTGGTAGAAGCTGAAGCGCTTCAACTTTCTGATGGGTACTTGAAACTTCCCAAAGAGAATCATCGAGTGCTGGTGTCTCCATATGGTCGGAAAAGAGATGTGAGTGGCAATCCTCAGCGGTATGATTAAATATGTTTTCAGATAAGGAGTGATCGCTACAACCATTGATGTGGTTGAGTTGGGTACCTGGCATGTCAGGCTCCCCGAGAGTTACCGACTGGGATGGATCAATAAAGAGGACATCTTGAGGTTTCCCAGACAGACAATCGCTCCTATGGATATCTAAAGATTGCGAGTGAGAAATATCAGATCTGAAAGATTCATCAATTTTGAACTGTGATCATGAAACACCATCTGCGTGCTTATGATTGTTGCCAATACCAGTATAAGGAAATTTTGAATGTCTCGAAGAAATTACTGGTGTGGCGGGATCGGGAAACCAACCGGGGAATAATGAACGAACGGATTGAGTCGCAGGGGCATTAACCATACGAGGCTTTTCAACACGTGCATCTGTGTCATTTAGAGAAAAGAATGATCTTGCAGGCCTTGTAAGGGAATCAACTTTATGCAGGGTAGGAGTCGATTCATAATCTGTATGTGAACCAGAGTTAGGTTTGTGTCCAGGGAGACACCGAGTAGGCTCGAGGTAGGTTTCATGAACCGAGAGAGATAATAAGCCACTGTGGTTTTCAAACTCTGATTCGACATGGTGCGTGAAAGATTCAAAGGTAGTGCAATAGGCTTTATCCTCTTGCCAGTGTCTATCCTTGCTCAGAACTTTCGAGGTCACAACTCCACTACCCGAAAACTCAGGAGGAGGGGTGAGAATATCACAAATAGCAACACTCTCCTTGAAGGCCTGAATGAGGTATGGACACGGGGAGATGGACAACGAGGCATTAGGGACAAAATCTGAATAGCCGGTAACTTGCGGGTCATCATAGGGAACACTAGGATCTAACTGGAATTGTTCAAGGGAAACGAGAATCACATTCTTGAACTGTTCACTTAAACATTTCCAATCGACATCCCTCTCAGGGAACTCAAAAACAAAATGAACGAATCTGATAGCGAACTCATCTAAAGATTCCTGAGCTTCAATTCTCATGTCATTTAACTTTATTACAACGTTATGAAGATCATACATGTGAAACGCTTGTCGTAATTCACTGGCAAGTTGTTCAAATGAATGGATGGAAGCTTCCGGCAATGTGCGGCACCATTGCTTAGTGCGACCTTCGAGAGTGAGGAAGAAAAGCAAACAGATCAAACCTTCATCATCAATTTCATAGTACTCACCAAAGTCACAAAAATCTAAAAAGTGTAGTGTTATGGACACCCCATTTTCACCATCGAATTTTAACTGGGACAAGTGATACATAAGTTCATCGAGGATGAAGTATCAAGGCTCATAAAACTCCGACAAAAATCTCGGGACAATGATTTGGGAACGAGCCATTACAGATATGAGATTAATCACAGGCTCTCAGGGCTCATCTTGTCATCTGGCCCTCCTTCTAGCGCCAGTTCTGTTGACGGGAAAATCTGTCCTGCCAACAGCAGGGGATCTCCCCGGTAAAAGGTCCCAATTAGACCTTGAACCGTTTGGAATAGGGATCCCGTCTGGGGTGTGGATCCAGCTACCATTGATTTCTCCTTTGCTTTGGGTCTCGCTTAAACTCTATAAAACAGTGGATATACACCTAATCAACTGATACAAGACATATGCTTGATGCATTAAATGTACATGCAGCACTATGAGTAGCAAGAGGAAATAATAAAGCATGAAGACCGAAGGAAGTGTCGTTAGCAACACTTCATTAGGGTCATGCTTGTAAATTGTTCTGACCGCAAAGGAAACAGTTCCTCACGGCAAGAACACCCTTCACTTCCTAAAAGTTTAAATGATAACACAAACGCAGATAAACAAAGTCATCAACATTCGCTAAGAAAGTGAAATAAACTCAACCACCATTAACATACTCAACAAACTGTTATGCAACTGTGATGTGAATTGAAAATACAGTTCCCTTAATCTAAAGATGTTCAGAAACTGAAACATAATACTCGACAGTGCTGATACATAAAACAACACCATATCTACAAAGAGATTTTTCAAAATTCTTGTATTAATGCTCAAATGTATCATCCAGATAATACAGTGTACTTCGTACGAGTCCCCAACCAAAGATCCTTTTACAAGCTCCTGAAGGAGTATTTATAATACAAAATCTACCCTTTGGGCTTCCTTGGCTTTCCATCTTCTTGACTGCTGGGCTGCCTTGCGACCCAGTCTTTTCTGCGACCTGCGACCTGAGCTGTTATTGTGACCTGCGACCTGACTGGGTCGCGGGGTCACAATTTGTAAGAAAATGAGAAATTGCGACCTTGCGACTTTGCGACTGAGTCGAGGGGTCGCGGGGTCGCAAAATGCATAAAACCTAAGAGATGCGACCTTGCGACCTTGCGACTACGTCGCTGGGTCACAAGGTCACAAAACGGAGGAAAACTGCAGGAATGCGACCTTGCGACCTTGCGACTAGGTCGCTGGGTCGCAAAACGGAGGAAAACTGCAGGAATGCGACCTTGCGACCTTGCGACTAGGTCGCTGGGTTGCAGGGTCACAAAAGGCGGAAAAACCGAGGATATGTGACCTTGCGACCTTGCGACTAGGTCGCTGGGTCGCGGGGTCGCAAAATGGAGAAAACTGAAGGAATGCGAACTTGCGACCTTGCGACTAGGTCGCTGGGTCGCTGGGTCGCGCTGTCAGACTTTTAACATGGAGTACGACTATGCAACTCGGCGACTTGAGAAAGTTCGCGACCTTAGACCTTCGATCATCCCTTCTGCATTTCTCTTTCAGCGATCTCATAACCTTGTTCTCCGGAGGCTAGCCTTAGCCTTCGCCATGGTGAGGCAGCAACTTCTATCTGCCGGTGATGTTGAACATTCACATAACACGAGGTTTTACGGTTGATTTGAAACCCAGCTTAGCATCCTCCGGAGAGAGCTAGCAGTTCTCTTAATTTGCATGGGCGTTACTGTTTCCCTGTATTACCTACAAGACAACAGAGTAAATCAACATCTTCTCATATAACCTGCAGATAAGCGAACTAAATCAGCCATGTGTAACCTGTTAAATCAGCCTCACACATACAAACATTTTATGCATGTTGAGGAAGTAATAAATAATAATCGTAGATGCATCAAAGGTATATTGACACATAAAATCGGGAGCTTTTAAAGGTTAGCTTGGACCCGTGTATAGTCCTGTTTCGAAGGCAATATATGAACGATCGTGCATATTTACTATGTATTCCTCCACTGTCGCAAAAGAATGCTTGAAGGCGCGTATAGCTAGTCTTTAACAATTTTTAATGGAGACCACCAAAGCCCGGGAGCTCCCATGCACTGCTATGTGCTGAGACAGGCTATGATGCACGACCTCCCCAAAGTGTTTCAGGGCTGCGACAGGCCTCGCCATAGCTAATTGTTGCTATCCCTTGCCTTCATTAGATGGGCATCAATTCATCAATTCACAATGAGGTGATCAAGATGCATTGTCCTTCATATGTAGAGATGCTACGTTTGCTGCAAAACACCCTGTGATGTAGTTATTTCGCCCAACCTTGAATCATACGAAGGTGCTAAAACAAAGCATTATAACCTTTTATACGTAGACATTCTCTGCCATGTGCTGTGCTCCCATGCCTCACGATATGCGATCCTTCGGTGGCCAGTAAAGAGCGTGATCTGTTGCGGAGGGCATTGTGCCAATGCACTGTACTGAACTTTCTTTCACCTCCCAGGATGATCGACTACCAGAATGCTCATTACGTTCCAATGCAAATGACTCCAGCTTGCAGCAAGTGATTGTCTGCATCAAGGCATTGGAATTACTAGTCGAAATACTTTGAATTTAGGAGGCGTGTAGATTGAACTCAGCGTAACATATTGCAGAGGGCGAAAATTGACTCAGGTTTTGTTTGCTGTGCTAACACAACCAGCATAAAAGGAATTCGATCTCTTTCCTGCACTGAAAATCGACCAACCTGAACGTTGTTACTGCATGCCAGACCTGAGCAGCTCAGAAGGGCATCAGCTCCCTGCATGTCGGGCTTTACTGCTAATGCAGAACGAACGGTTCCTGAAAAACAGTATGTCAGCGACCTCACTGATTAGAAACTTCCGTTTTGGGTATAGCAGCGTAATTGAGTTCATGCATGGCAACATGCATGGGAAACTTTCGTCCATGTGACGCGGCATGCAAAATATGGACTCGTTCTGTCCAGCTCGCCGTGGACGCGTGGAAGATTACTATGGCATGATTTAAAACTCTGCATTTCGTTATACCACGCATGGCTGCCACTGCAGGTTGGTTATGACCGTGTGTTGAACATAGGTTTTTCCCATTGCATATATACGTCCGCTCCAGTGTTTACTGTAGTTCACAATGAAAGGTTTCAGTTTGAAAGTTAACCGACACGTATATGTATAACGTTTTCGTTGGGCTCCATGCAACGTGGACATTGAACGTTGGACTCCACGTTTAAACGCCTTTTGACCCATGCTTTAAATATAAGTTTTGACTGTTAAGCATATGCTCTAAACGCCGTAGTATAAAACACGATCATCATGTCTGCTCGGCGCCCTTATATCGTTCCATTAACCTTATATGGTTTGAATAATATTGCAATTCGCACCAAGACTTTGGATCACTAAATGTATTTTCTCAACCATCGAACTTGGCGCCCATGCAACGTGCTATGTTTAAAAAAAAACCTTTGACCATTATATACACTGTAATGTTTCCCATTTTATATATTTTGGAACCTACATGGTCTTGCGCCTTGCATTAATATATACAACATCACCTTGCGCCCTTTATAATGTTATCATTGAGTTTTGCTCCAAGATAACTTATGGTTTTAAAACCATGTGCTTCCGAGCCTAGTTTTAATTTGATCATTTACTTTTCCTCATAATATGAAAGCTTCTCGTTTTGAAAGATCGAGAGTCGAAATATACTTCTCAAGCCACATTGATAGCCCTTTTCATATTGACCTTTTCTACCCGGCTACCAAAGGCGTATGCATTTCAACATGACCCTTTAGGTTTAATTTGAAATTCCCCGTTTCTTATGGTCTCGTTTAGACAACTTTCAGGAGCAAAGAAGACTAGGGTTTTAAGGCCTTTTCATTCCTCCACATGTACTCCTTGCAGCCTAAATAATGCCACAGTATGTATCTCAATATTAATAGATGTTGCTTCCTCAAAGGTGCATTGCCATATTTAAAACTCTACCATCGACTTGCCACACCCATATGAGATTGTCATTCTCTAGGGAGATCTCCTGAGTCGGCTATGTCCACCGGGCTATACTTCAGTCTAGATTCATCGAAGTGGTGAAATATGTTCCTTTGCATACACCATCGACATTTAGATGATATGATGTAGGATCTATACATTTTCAAACGGAGCGTTTTAAGCATTTGGTGCGCTCTAGTGAAGGAAGCCTTTGCATCAGTGACATAGAGGGTTCTTTTCTAATCGACGTGCATCACACCATCCTCCTTTTAACAGTACTGATCACTTGCTCCTGATCCTCCCCTGTTCCGCAACTTTGGCCTCGTCGTTGAGCCCAATTTATTACCCTTGATGTCGTGACATGACTGAGGAGTTTGTCACCCGTGGGGTCGACCTGCATGGAACATTACGACATCATAATTATTCTTTGATAATGGTGACCACAGATAAAACATATGAAACTAAAAATTTTAAGAGAAGTATTCGAACAACATGCTTAATGACCTACATCGGGAAGGCTTTTATTCATCAAGAAACGTATGCATGGCAATCTCATTACAGATGGCGTGACTGCGGTAAGAATGTTCGAGCGTACATTAGATGATCTTTCCCACATATGGCATGATTGCAACAACGACATCTGATCATGATGGCTAGAAAACTCATGAGGGGTTAGGGATAGGTCGCTGAGATGTCACTGACTGCAGGTTCGGTGAAAGACCTTAACGACTAAGCGGGCATAGGGGGACCCGAAATTTTAAATATACCCAAAATTTTGGGTGGTTTTGTAGTGGCTACAACAGACAGTTAGTTTGATTAGATTTAGGGACATGATATATGTGTTGGACAACAGTGAGCTAAAGAAGCTTATCTTGTGGGAATTTCATGCTAAGCCATTGTTGGGAGAAATAATTGCTAGATTAATCCTCCTAACATTTATATGTCAATATAGGCTCGTAAACACGAGCTACACTACACTTCTTGATTCAGGTTGTAGGTCAGAGCTTTAATGTTTCTGTTATAATGATTAGATAATTAATAAAACACACAAATTCTTGTGAATAAACATCTTTCGAAAATGGAATCAAACCATCTCACTAAAAATAACCGAATTCAAATTTATAACTTAAGATCTCTATTGAATCAGTCCAATTATGCTCTTTAAAGGAAAATGCACTTAAGTGAAACCCTAATTTTTATTGAAAATGGAATTTGAACTTTAAGTAAAGAATTGTAAACTTAATCTATTTAACCACAACTCAATCTAAACAAACTTGAAAATGAAGTATAAAAATTAATCCTTGCATTAAACCCTAAACTACACTCGAAATTGAAAACCCTAAAATTGTAGGAGCTCTACATATATAAACTTCAATGCTTCATTCAACAATAAATAAAAAGAGAATGCTGGCTAAGAACTGATCTAAATGCCCTGCCTTTAAGGAATTGTGCACACACTTTCTCAAATGAAATTAACAATTCAACTCTATTCTCAAAAGAATTATGCACTAACTCAATCAAATGAAATTAACAACTCGGATCTCTAAGACTCGACAAAGACTTTAACTCTATTCAACCCTCTTGAAAGAAATATTGAATCTATTTTCAAAATTGAAAAGAACTCACTAAACTATAACTTTGTTTTCGGAAGTAGAAGGCAAGATAGAACGAAGAAATGCTATTTAATCACACACTAAATGCAATAAGAACAATTCAATTGAAAGACAATACTAATAGTCAAACTCAACTTACATCACAACTTAACGTGGACCTATCTGCTTCATTCTTCAAGTAATCTCTGAAATTCAAATGAAACTGGAACCTATATCTTTCCAAGGGAAGTCAATCACCCTTTCACACTATCTTCATTCAAAATCACACCCACTTTCTTACTGAAAGAGATAAATCACACTGCTGATTGCAACCTTAACTCCTTCAAAGTCTAACAAGCACACTTCATACTAAGGCATTGTTAATGGAAACTACTTTAACCTGAAACCTAAAACTTTAATTTCACTGCTGCTGGAATTCACACTTAACTTATTAAATAAATTACCACTAGCTGATTGATCTACCTCCAGAGTCTAATGAAGGAAAGACACTCCAAAACTAAATTGCAAAGACTGAGAATTGAAAAAACTATAAACACTAAGTCAGACTATATTGCTTATAGCACTTCACACTCTTCTTAGGAATTAAAAACACAATGTCAAGAATCAATTAATCAGATTAAAATTACACTATGCACATTAAATTCATGCCAAATCCCTGTGCTAGAAATATGAAAACCTACTCTATAACCAAAAATGATACAGCTCCTTACAAACTTTATAATGACACTCCAAGCGATACTAATTCAACCATGCTCGGTTTCGATTTGTATTTGTTAGCGCAAATGTTTGTTTTTCATCTAATTAATTTGTTTGAGTACGCACATAGAGGTGTTAATTCAAGTTCATGGTGGTTTTAAATGACAAGAACAGTAACTTAAATATTTGTGTGTGTATCAATGAATATTAGCAAAGTTAAATGTAAAGAAAACAAAACAAAGCTTTATAAATGCCGGACACACACCCACAACAAAACAATTCTTTGAAACCATTCAAAACGTGACCTTCAACATTAACACTTAACTTTCTTAGTTGAGATTGGGCACATGAGATCATTTCTTCAGTTGAAACCACTCCAACATTAACAAACACACAATATCGAATAACTAATTGAACTCAAAATTAAATCAATTGTTAAGAACGAATGTAAACTAAAATGCATAAATTAATCAAACACACACCAATTACCTATGCTTATGCTTACAAAAGCTGATCTGGATTGTGATGGACCCTTTCCACACCTGGAATCAGCTTGGAATATTACAGAGACTAACTACACTTTAACGCAGATGATTCAAGAACTCATTAGATTCATAAAAAAATGAAATTGGATCAAGAACATGCCATGATGGATTACAAAATAAAATTAATTACTAAATAATAAAGTTTTACAGTCTCCAAGTTCAATAGCAAAATTGAATGGCAATCATCCTCCTCCCTATGATTTTTGCTCTGCCTTTTGTACATGTTGATATTAACTACATTGCAAATGAAAGAAGACATCAAACAATTTCATGCTATGCTTGAATTCTCTACATGGTCTTCAAATAGATAATGGTTGATTTTGATGTTGATCAATGCATGGATGGAGGAAAATAAGTTATCAAAACGTAACTGTGGCATAAAAATAGTCAAATCCGAATTTGACTGTTAAGTACAAATATGGAGATTTTATATAAATTGGCCTTAGATAACTCCGTATATCTTCCAAACCATAAGGAATTTTAGAAATTTTTTATATTATTAGTAAATTGGCTATACTAAGATCAAAACCCATGTGGCCGAATTTATTCATTTGCCTTCATCGGCACAAAAATTGAGGTATAAGTTGGCAGTTTGGAATTTATTGCAGATTGGGAAATTTTATGAATTTCCTCCTAGAGACCCATATGAGTGATCTAGGTGGGATAAAAGTTATGGAAAGGTATTATAATATCATTTTTGGTAATAACCTCTATCATTTTCTCCATAAGCACGCCGAAAGTGTCAAAGCCCTAAATTAGGCATTCCCATACTTAATTGGCTTGTGAGGGATTTCAGTGATGGAACCCTGTGATAAATGTACTTCAACAAAACCGTCATTATTAAAACAAGGCATAATCATATTTAATCATAGATAAATGAAGAAAACTAATCATAATCAACCATAAAGAGTATTTGGTGGCAAGTCATTGAATTAGGGTATAGAACTGGCTAAAAACCTAGGGTTTTAGTGTATAAACAGTGATATTTCCTGATGAAAACATGGGCATATACGAGGCCCAACATCCCCCCATGCCAGAGGTTTTTCATTTCCTCATGCAAACAAAGACTTTTCTCATATCTAGGTTTTTATGGCATCGTGGATTTTAGGTAGGGTTAGGTCTTGTGGAGAAACACTGCATGAAGATTTGATTCTCATAGATTTTATTTTAAGAGTGATAAACATCGAGGAAAAACAATAGATATGGTAGGAGGAAAATTATGAATAGGATGATAGGTGACAATGGAAATGGTAGATGAGATGAGGTGGTAATGGAGATGGGAAGACATGTGCTTGCATGCTCTATTTTTACGAGGCCAATGCTTATGGATGGTTTCTTCATGAAAGACAAAAATGAATTCATCCTCTATTGGATTAAATTGAAAATATGTGTGAATGTGAGAGGGGAAGGCATTATAGTTACTACTTTTGTTTACATGAACCATTATGATTATGACCTAGAGTAGCATGCAAATGGAGGGAATATGGAAAACCATATATACGGAATATGTGGTGGTTAATCATCAAAGCTTTCTTAAATCTATAATAAATTAAAGAATCTTAAGCCATCTCTACCTCAAGTTTTACCCTTGTTGTTGATGTCCTTGGTGCTGCAAAATAAAGTAAATGATGGAATGACTCGAGCTAATGTCACTGCTGATATGATTAGTTGAAGAAGGAAAAAGGTCTCAATATCCACGTTCTCCCGAAAATGTTGATGCATGTGTGATTTCATACGACTTCCTAAAAAAAACACAAGAACCATCATCAATATTTCTTTTCATGAAAATCTTATCGAAATAAAGGAAATAGGTTAAATAATGAACAATTACCTGATCATGCTCCAAGTTTAAGATACTAGCCTAACAACGATAATGAAAACCATGAGTAAGCATAGGGTGAGAATGTGAATTAAACATGAAAATTCCTATCATCTCTCTCCCATGCCTATCATCTTTCATGTCCTCATGCAAGAAAAACCTCAAACAGAGACCAAAGACTAAAGGCCTAGGGTTTCTATATTAAAGTCATGCTTCATTGACTTAAACCATAGGGCTAATTGTGAGAGTATGTAAGTAAGTTTCATTGGATGTCATCTTCCTTTGCATCAATAAGATAAGAAAAATTAGTTACGAGGGATCCAGTGACATCAAGATTGAGCTTTACTATTCAAAAAAAAAGTAACTAATGTTAGGGCTACTAAAGGAATACGTAACAATGTTGTTAATGCAGGGATAATGTCATCCTAAAATGATTAACCATAAGAATAAAGAATCTCAAGAGTAATCCAAAGTAGCAGGTCTTCACTTTCAATATCCTCATTATTATAAATAGAAGTGACTTTATTTTAAAAACCAAAGCATTAAAATGGATGGGAAATAGGGAAAAATAAATATCACAAAATGATACCTTCCTAGGATGACTATCTTAACATTACCCAAGCTTATAGTTGAAGCTCCTCTGATTCAAGAATAGTGAATCACGTGTACTAAGGGTCCCACATCCATAAAAAACCAATCATTTCTGAAAGATAGAACTTGAAAGAACACTATTGAAAGATATTAAATCCATTCTTAGAGAGATATGATAGTGAGTTCAAGGAAAAGACAAAAAAAATCAAGTAAATCATAGTGTAAAATTAACTTTGATACCAGAGGCATGGCCCTACTGCCAGCATGCGTCTATAGCCTCGACAAGGATGCCTTTTAACCTAACGAAATTCCCATGTCCCACCTATTAGATATAGATTCAGAGTTAGCTTATCTGACTTTTAGATAAATGCCACTGTCCTCGCTTGGTAACCAACTGATGGCATTGCCACTCATAAGAAGTAACATGGATGAACATGACGACTCGTGATGAGACCTCCTATCTTCCAGCATTTTGGGCTGAAATCCATTACTCTGGCGTTGTGACTAGGGGCAGTAATGTCATGCACGTTAGGTCTCATAATCGTGGTAGTTCGGCTCATTACAATACCTCCTATCCTCACCTAAATATTTTTGTAGAATTTGATTATGATTAACCTTAGAGTTTATTAAATAAGTGGGGAGACAGATCTACTCCTTAAGAGCGCAGGATGTCATGAAATTTTTTTAATTACTAATCTTTACTAGTTGATCCTACTACCCTAAAGATTCAAGAAAAGAAAATAACTTAGATAATGACTGAAAGATTCCTTGAGTAGGTCATGCTAGGGTTCTTATGAGAGCTCATGATGGTTTTATAAGAGTGGCCCACCATAGGAGGCTTTTTATCAATACCTTCAAAGAGAAACTTGAAAAGGTTTATGGGATGATAGTATGTTAAGCTTATGAATGGCAAGTATAACAATAAAAATTTCCCTAACTCACCCAATGAATAATCTCAACCAATAATCAAAGTCACTTTATAAAATATGAGGCATTAAGAGTGAATTTCTTCTGACAAGTCTTACCACAAGAGTGAATAATGACAAAAATTTCAATGGTTATGCCTTAGGAATTGCAATTTCAAGAATTATGTTGTAACAACAATTTTATTCATTTCTACCCTATGCTAATATAGAGAGAGCAAGGTCTCCTTCAAGTGTAGGAGTACTTCCAATGCAGCCATGTTCGTAACAACATGCTAAATATACTGATACTCAGTTTGAAAGAATAAACTTCAACACATATAAGAGTATGAGAAACCAATTGCTTCAATTGATAAGGTACCAAGAGTATATGAAGATGAGAGTGGTATTTTGACTAGATTGTGACCTAGAACCAATGCTCGATGTAATCCTGGTGGTATTGGCTCATTTCTTCATTTGGACCACTTTGAATGTCCTCCTTAATCAGGCCAGAAAGACTTGGACAATCTGTCTCTGGAATGCACACAAGGCTTGTTGCTTGGCATGGTGAAATCTCTTCGATCTCAGGTTCAGCTAGATGCTCCCCATCAGATTTGGTATATGATTCATTGATCTCATTTCTAGATAGGCAAGAGGAATCATGGAAGGCTTCCAAATCCTTTTCTGGCTATGGAGAGATAGATAATTTCTTGAATATGGTGAAGATGAACTCTTCCTGAGAGGTAGATATCCCAACTACTACTAAGATTTGAGAAAGTATTTCAAGGGAAATTCTTCAAGCTCTCATTCATTCTTTAATTTCTCTTGCTAGTTGATGATCCATGTTCACAACATGGATTAGTATAAAAGGAGGGTTCTTACAACACCCCAAAAATGTTTTGTTGTTCAAAGCTTGAATTTTTGATCTAAATGAGTTAAAAACTACTAATTGCAAGAAAAATAGCACTGAATATATCTTTACTATCCTTAGGTATACCTTTACTTATACGCATAAAAAAAGAAAGAAATAAAAACTCAAGAACAAGCAACAATCGGTCAGACTTTGGAGCAACCCCAAAAAAGTGGATGCGTGGCTCTTCACTCAAATCTTACCGTACACTCTCCGCCCACTGATAGCTCTGCAAGATCCTGAAACTCTGATAATAGTTACCTAAATAAAAAATTACCACTCCTTGGCAACGACGCCAAAATGTTGGGAGAAATAATTGCTACATTAATCCTCCTAACATTAATATGTCAATCCGGGCTCGTAAACACGAGCTACACTACACTTCTTTATTCAGGTTGTAGGTTAGAGCCTTAATGTTTCCTTTATAATGATCAGCTAAGTAATAAAAAACACAAATTCTTGTGAATAAACATATTTCAAAAAGGGAATCAAACCATCTCACTAAAAATAATCGAAATAAACTATAGAACTTAAGATCTCATCAATCCAATCACTACAAGGAAAAGTAATTCTAGCGGATGTTTTTGAGGAAACCCTTATAAAAATACCCCAGACATCCGTTTGTAGCGGAGGTTACTAGAGAAAGTTGGCAGGCGGAGGTTTTTACGGATGTTTTTCGTCCGGTTCACTTATCAACCTAAACCGCACCAGTGCATTCAATAAGAGAAAGCACCAGTGCACACAAAACATTGGCACATCGGACACCGTGCACTTCATACAAACTTGCCCAGTGAATCTTATTACTATAGCACACTGGTGCTTTAGAAATATTCCGCGTCGGTGCATCCTAAAACTCGGCGCCAAAACAGAAACCGCCTGGTGCGATCTTAAGAAACCGCACCGGTGCACCTATAAAACCTCGCGCACCGGAACAGGGTTAAATAAAAAAAAATTACATCCAAAAACCCTCATTTTTCACTTTTCTCAATGCTCCAAAGCTCTCAAGCACTGGTGCAATTTATCCTTGTCTGAGCCCTGACATCGATGCTCCATTTCACCCATTGCACTGCTGCTGTTATGCATTACCCACTAATCTCTAGCTTGAATTTTGCAAAACGGTGGGAAAATTTACTTTTGCAAATTATACAGCCAGTATGCCTCCTCGATAGCCAAATGTACAGGTATTTTTCTTGTTTTCCCATAATTAAGCGTTTTAGTGGATTAGAATTTCAAATTAGCTTAAAATTAACCATTTAAAAAAAAAAAAAAAATTGTTGCGCGATGCGCTCGAGCCGTTCGACTCGCACCTGTTAGCAGTGTTGTCTATAAATTTATAGGGTGCACCGCAACCAGTGTTGATGGTATCCGCACTGGTTACGATGTGGTACCAAAGGGTGCACCATGCTATTTTAAAATTTAAAAGAAGTATGGTGTGGTTGGTTACCCAGCTGCACCGTTGACCATGTGGAATAGCGGCAATGCTGTGCGTTGACCTAAATAGTTGCCCCAGGGTGGGTATTTTTGTCAGCGCACCACGTTTCAGTATTTTGACAGGGTCAACGGTGCGGCCTGGTAAAAGACCGAACCATAGGGCTCGGGGCTTATAGTTTGGTCAACGCACCGACCTCTCGACCTGGTCCATAGTCAATAGTGCAGTCTGTTATACCACCGCACCATTGACTTAAGAAGAATGCCAGGAGGGTGGTGTGCTGGAAATTTTTAGGTGCACCACCACCGGTGCGTTGAATATTTTGTGTTGCACCGCCACCAATGCACGAAAAAAAGACGCATCGGTACCGGTGCATGCCTATTTTTTGTGGCACACTGATTTTTTTTTTCCAAAAAAATCTATATATGTATATTCCTAAATACATTTCTCATTTAATAAAAAAAAATTATTTAATATGTCAATCATTTAGATACAGGAAAGGAGGGAAAAGAGGGAACAACAACAACAACAACAAGTGGACCAATATAACATGGTTCGCTTGTGGGAGGTACGAGAGAAGGAGAGAGATGTGTACCCTCTCCCTATTACAACACCTACCCAGGGGCTCCTACGGCAGGTAGGCCTCCTCAAGTTATATGAGGAGGCTACTTCCCTAAAGGCCCATGGTTTGTTTTTGAGACATTTTATTCGTAGGTGGAATGCCCAACTACAGAATTTCCAATTTGGTCCCAACCAGTGGTACGCGCCACTGAGGAGGACATATATTTCATTACAGGGCTATTGAGGAGAGGGGTGGATTTTCCCTCATTCCCAGAGGTTCTAGTTGGCTATGCAGCAGGGAGTCAGTTGTTGTACTCCCAGAGATACATTAGCTTAGATATAATTTCTCCTTCAGATTCCAGGTCTCTGGAGGTTAATTAAATATTGCTGCATTTGGTAGTGAGGAGGTGAGGTGCCTCTCACTTCTGATTTCAACCATGTCACACAACACTAGCGACGAGCAACGCATTAGCTGCTCGCTTCTATATTATGTTGATTCTTTAGTATAGGAGCTATGACTTGTCAGGTGGTCTGCCATTTTTTTGCGGCAGTTATGTACAACCTTAGATAGATGTCGTGCTCATGCACAAGGGAGGCTCGACTTTCCTTTTTCTTCAGAGATTTTTTGTTTATTTTTTAGAGGTTTCCAGAGACGAGGTCTACTTTTGTTCAGCAGCCTTGTAGGCCGATGTTGGAGGCACAAATGCACATGTGGGGACAGATGATGTGCAAGAGAGGCAAGACTGAGTTTTCCGCGAGGATATCACTTGATGCACTAGAGTTGCTAGCTAGTGTTGACGAGTATCCCTTCATTATGGTCCCCTGTCCTTATGTTGGTTTGGATTGACGAGGGTGTGCCAACATCCTCTTCAAAGATGATGAGCTACTGAATGATAGAGGTAATATTACTGTTTTATTTAAATTTATTGTAACATGTTCTTTAACTTGTTTTATTAAATTGTGTAATGAAATTGTCTAATTATTGTTGTGTACTTGTATATATTTTGCAGACATTGGGTCTTTTGATGGTGAGGACATGCCAGCACCACCACATGATCCAGGTGTGGATCCTGATGACGATCAAGATATGCCAGATGCCGAGGATCATTAGGAGGCCAGTGCAGAGAGACCTGCTCCTGTTGGCGCTCTGGTACTACCTTTTGCTAGGCACAGTAGGCTTGATAACATATTGAGGATGGAGTTGGGTGACCATCTCTGTGCATTTATTGTTGAGGCAGGAGTTAGGCTCGCTAGTATGAGAGACATACAGGCCGATGGTATGTTGGTACATATGTGGAGAGGCATGTTGCGTGACATGTACAAGCTGATGCGGCATGTTGTAGGAGCTACGACCTTAGTTACGTGGCTGAGGAGGACCCTTGCACATTATAGGCGCGGTCAAGACGCAACACGTGATCGACAGTCCACGAGCAGTGCCAACACAGATTCATCTGATGATCATGATCAGGGGAGTGATCATCATTCACCTCGCGCAGCGCCAGATGAGTAGCCTCCACTAGCATCGAGCATCAGTCATCATGGAGAGCAGGCTGGACCATCGGCCATGTCGATTCAGCAGCCTGCATCATCCAACAGTACTCATGATCATGAGTAAGTTGGACCATCCACCATGTTGAGTCATCACGATGAGCAGTCGACAGTTGATCCTAATCAGCCTGAGGCACCAGTACAAGATCAACATGTATCTGAGTTTGTCGAGGCTGCACCATTGACTAAGCAGACCTCGACTAGTACTACTATTGATGATGTACCATGAGCTGATATACCACATTTATATTATAGTTGTATATTTTTGACATTATTCAGTTATACATACATACATACATACATACATCCATATATATATATATATATATATATATGGTCCATGTATTTTATTTTCATGTTTCAGTTGTACTTAATTTACATGTTGGTGATCATCATGATGTGCATATTGTTAGGTCATGTTAGATATGTTCATTTAATGTGCAGCTTGCAGATAGATGTACTTGAAAATGTGAAGCTGGGTTACACTTTTTGCCCTTTTTTGAGAAAAAAATTTCATTTTTTTTCGGTTCTTCAACTTTCTGCAAACTATAACAATTTTTCTGTGTAGAATTTCATTTTGCGATAAAAAAAAAAGTTGTGAGAAATTTTGTTAGCTTTCTATTACTTATTTTTTGAAATTTTTTTATGCAGATTTGATATGTCAACTTAGCATTTCTTTGAGTGTGTGTTTCTTAACAATCAAAGGATTCATAAGAAGTCATGTTATGACGCAATGTTGTATTCATTGAAAATTTGTGTTTTTGAAAAAAAAAATGTGTTACAACAATATAGACAGAGTCTACTTTGGTTTCGTCATATTTACAAAGCCAATGGATGCATATCATAATTACTAGAATTTTTTGAACTAGTCCAATACGAAAAACTGCGTATTTTGAATATGTTTCGCGTCACAAGAAATTTCTTAACATATAAGTTATAAACTAAAAATCTAAAAGCTACCCATTAGAGACGACAGACCAATGTAATGCCCCATAATTTTTTCAATTTTTTTTACAATGTATTTTGGGAGATAAAAAATTTTGATTTCACTGAATCACCATGACCCTCAGAAATTGTTTGCACCCATTTTATTAGAAAAATAATTAAAATTAATAAACGTTTATTAAATTCCATAAAAGTTATATTTCCTGAAAGTAGATTCAATTCTGAAAATGCTTGTCTTGGTTCTGACAGTTAATTAACAATATTTCATGGAGTTTAATCAGTCCAAAGTTGCAGAACCGTATTCAGAGCCTGGTTTTTGCATAATTGGTGACGTGTTAGTTCGGCCAAACTTTTAATCTAAGTTCGGCAGAACTATGTTTTCTGCTGAAGGCTCGTTAAATCTAACGTCTTAATAGTTTGGCCGAACTTTTAATCAAAAGTTTGGCTGAACTATTCTATAACTCTCTGTCGGCTGGAAAGTTTTGCGGAGCCCCTACTAAAACACATTTCGCGGCAATATAAATTGCCGCGAAATGATTCACAATTTTCGCACATTTCGCACATTTCATCTCATTTTAAAAAGATATTGGTTTGGGTTTAAGAACATTTCTTGGAAGCAAATTGATTCTACAAAGAATTGTTTTGGATTTAAAGAATTTTTTTGGAAGACATTTCTTGGAGGCGGCCTTATTTTGGCAAAAATTGTTTTTGAACTTAAAAAAATTTCTTGGACGTACATTCAAAAGACATTTCTTGGAGGTATGTACGTGTTTTGAGTTGAAGTAAAGATTTTGAGCTTCGTTCCATTTTTATAAGACATTTTTCTCTCGAATTTTTTAAAGTAAGTGTTTTGAATTGGCGTATGTATTTTTTGCAAAAAATTTACATTGAATTTTTTTAAATTAACTCTTTTGTGATATTTTTTGTAATTGAGTTATTGTCCAATTTTTTGAAGGAAATTTTTTGAACTTCATACCCTATTATCATGGGAAATCGAAGAACTTGTGCGAGAAAATATGATCGAAAAAGAGACCCTGAGGAACGTAGAGAAGAGATGAGACAATCTCGCAAAAGAAAGTTAGAAGCCCTCTCAAATATTGAAGAGGAAAATCAACCTCAAGCAAAAATTGAAGCAGGTATGTAAATGCAAATATTATGATCTATTGATATATTTAAAATTTTCCTAATGTAAAATGTGAAGCTTAATTTTTATTTGATGAACTAATTCAAAAAATATTTTGTTTAATGTAAACAGACAAAGATATTCCTAAAAATATTGAAGAAGAAAATCAACCTCAAGAAGAAATTGAAGCAGGTATGTAAATGTAAATATTATGATCTATTGATTTATTTAAAATTTTCCTAATGTAAAATGTGAAGCTTAATTTTTATTTGATGAACTAGTTTGAAAAATATTTTGTTTAATTTAAACAGACAGAGATATTCCTCAAAATATTGAAGAAGAAAATCAACCTCAAGTAGAAATTGAAGCAGGTATGTAAATGTAAATATTATGATCTATTGATATATTTAAAATTTCCCTAATGTAAAATGTGAAGCTTAATTTTTATTTGATGAACTAATTTGAAAAATATTTTGTTTAATGTAAACAGACAGAGATATTCCTCAAAATATTGAAGAATAAAATCAACCTCAAGCAGAAATTGAAGCAGGTATGTAAATGTAAATATTACGATCTATTGATATATTTAAAATTTTCCTAATGTAAAACGTTAAGCTTAATTTTTATTTGATGAACTAATTTGAAAAATATTTGAAATTTTAGATATATTTATTAATTTAGTTATTTATTGAATATGTACTATTTTTTCGAATATGTACAGATGAAATCACTATCGATAATGAGATGTTAGAAAATGTTGACACTCACACATATGGAGATAAAAAAACCTGACCATGTTATACGATATCGTGTTAGCTGCATTTTTGAAAAGTATTTCTTAAATGAGCGGGTGACAGTTCAGGCTCAAATGTTGAAAGGTCTCCTATCATTAAGGAAATTAAAAGAAGCTACGACACTATTGGGTATTCGAAAATCAACCAAAGATAAAAAAAATGAAGGAAGAGATGATAAAAAATATGAGTAGTGCTATAAAGTCAATTAAGAGATCTAAAGAGAAAGATGTTTCAATTGTACGTAGAGGAATACAGATGGCAATTTTTTCCTCAAGTACTCAAGAGAATCGTTTGGTAACATCTATGGCCCGAGCACTGGGAACCTCGCGAAAAAATTTGCACAAACATCGGAAATTTCAGTTGCAAATAGATGTAAATGATGAACTCGCTTGTTGGAGAGCTATTTGTAGGCAACCATACAAAGATAGACTTGGAAAAAATTTAAAAAAAATAATATATGAATATTGGAAGAACAATTCACGTGTTTCACCAACTACAAGGCATGTGATGCGAGGAAGAATAGCACGAAATCAATACGAAGAACATGAAAAACATCTCTTGGAAACCACTCAGATAGAGTTATTCAACAAGTTCAAAGAAGAGAATCGTCAAATTCATGTTTCATTCAGTGCTTTTGTTCAACAAAAACCATGGTATGTAAAACCTATCACCGTACGCGACACTTTTTGTTGCCATTATCATGTGGAATTTGAGTTATATTATGACACATTCCTTGATTTCGGTAGAACATTATGGAAGAATTCACCTCCTCCTTCCACTATCTGTGATTTCATATCTCAAATTCTATGTGAAAGAGAAAACGATGAGCTATTTAACAAAAAGAAATGTGTTGGTGGTAAAAAATGCGATGATTGTGGAAATTTGACTAAATTTCAAAACAAATATCGTATTGATATAAATGATCAATCATTGTCCAACATGAAAGTGAAATGGAAGAGATATGAATATATCGATACATCGATTCAAGGTGCAAATAGCGTTAAAATAATTGAATTACTAGAAGACGAAATTTTTCTGATAGACTTTTTGAGAAAGTTTGAGGTAGAAATTTACAAATACACCAAGCATTCCCATAGAGCTCGGTGGCAAGACTTGCAATTCAAAAAATCTCGTGAAGTTTTTCCATCAGGGACCATTTTGTTAGTGATTGATTTTGCAGAAAACTACACATTTGTTCCACAAAAAGAAATTCAGAGTGGATACTATCATTCTGACCAAGTCTCCATGCTCGTCCATATTCTATATAGACATGCTGAACAAAATGTCGATCATATAGAAAGCATGAGTGAAAATCGACATATCATTAAAGAATATCACTTTTATATCAGTGACGATCGTACACATGATACATGTTTTGTACAACATTTTTTTGGAAAAATTTATGATTCATTGAAAAATCGTGGAATAACATTCAATGAACATTGGATATGGTTAGACGGATGCGCAGGTCAATTCAAATCTACACGATCATTCTTTTGGTTGTGTTGTCTTCATAAGAAAACCTGCATTAAACATTGTTGGGATTTCTTTGAGACTGGCCATGGAAAAGGAGAACATGACGGTGCAGGAGCATGCATAAAACGAGTACTTCGAAGATATCAAATGAACCACTCTGCAAGCCGACTTGTGAACGCTGAAGAAGTTGTTCAATGGTGCATCGCTGTTCTAAGCCATGAGAGAAACCCATCAAGAGAAGTGCGAAGGTACATTCAATTTAATTTATATTAGAAATATAATTTTAAACATTGTACATTTATCATGCAATGATTATCTTTGATTGTATTTTGATATCATATTTACAAATTCTTCTTTTAATTTTCCATATAAAGGTTTTTCTGGCATATTGGAATCGAAAACGTAGATATATCAATTTGAAATGACATTGAAATAATAAAAGGGACTCGAAAATTGCATTCAATTCAAACAAATTCGTCCAGAAATGTGTTTGCATTGGATAAAAGAAAATATTCTTGTTTTTGTGATGTTTGCATAGACAACACAAAATCCAATGATGTTTGTGAAAACAAAATGTATGTGAATGATTGGAAACATACAGAGCTAAATACAAAGGGAAAAATGTCTGTTGCAATGTTTGAAGAAATGCAATCAAAGGAAACTACAATATCATCCGATGGTGATCGAGTTTCTGATCTTGTTAGAGAAGGTAACATTTGAATTACTTTCTAATGACTTAAAGATCTAGAAATAAATTTAAATATGCATAATTTTGTTAAATTTATTTTATTGTGCAGGAGATGTTTTTGTTGTAATTGCACCTATTGACAACGATGAAAATGTGAAGTATTATTTGATGCGTTGCACTGAACGAAAAATTAAATTATTACAAGACTATAATGATCATGAATTTCAGTATGACAGAGGGTCTATTATATTGAAAGGTTATTTTTTCAGACAAACTCATCAAATTGGAGACTTTGTTTAATTTGAAGACTATGAACCTGATTCCATAAGTTGTCAATATAGTCACTTGGTGTGTGCAACACGCATAAAGTTGATAGAAGTTCAATCAAAGAAAAAATCGAAAATTAAGAGATGGAAAATGTCAAAATCCGATCATGAACGGATTATTGAGGATGGAATTCCATTAGAATTTTCTTGAGTGAATTGTCCAACAATTTATTATCCTTGGATTAAATATGTTTTAGAACTTTCAGTACTCAACTAAAAATTTAGCTGCTTATGTTATTTGTGCAAGTGTTTGCACATGTACAAATTGTTTGGGTACAAGCACATGCTCTAGTATCAACTGAAATTAGTTTTTCTATACATGTGCATTGATGAAAAATGTTATATATATATATATATATGTTCTAGAATAAAATTAATTGTTCTAGTTTTACTATGTGCATTGATGAAAAATTATTTACGTACTCAATATATATGTTCTAAAATGCAATTAAATGGAACTAGTTTTTATATGTGCATTGATGAAAAAATAGTTGGATTTTCTGGTAAAAAGTATGGACACAATGTAAATAAATCATCTGCAGTATAGTTTTGTATGAAAATTCCTTTCAGACAAGAGACTCGGAGCACTTCTCCGACTTTTGGTGGGATTTGACCCACATCTCTAATCTGATTGAAAATCTAGTACAAAATTTGCTTGTCCAATGGTCGGATATGTTCAATGTGCATTGATGAAAAATGTTACTTGTCTTGGATAGATATGTTCTAGAATGCACAATTAATTGTTCCAAGTAGTTTTTCTATGTGCATTGATGAAAAACTAGTTGGATTTTTTGGTAAAAAGTTTCAACAATGTAAATAAATCAACAAGGCTACCTATTTGAGTGCATTAACGACATTGACCCAAATTCAATGGAAAAGTTTGACACCCACTTTGCAAGAAGATGTTAATAAACTTGCAGTTAATGAGAATGTAAAAGAAGAGGATGTTGAAAGCTCTATCTAGTCATTGAATTCATTGCTAGTATTCAGAGGAGAGCCACTACCTCATCAAATTCACCTCCTCAAGAAGGCGACGATGGTGAATGTTCAAGGTATAAATTTGCCTTTAATCAAATTTCACATTTCCATAATCGATGAGGGTCAAGATGATTCACATGATGAAGTACAACTAAAATAAGTGCCATTGAAATGGTTTGCTAAGATATGGTTAGATTTCTTATCCAATTAAGGCCTTGCATGTATTTTGATGTTTCATTAATTTCTTTGCAAATTCAAAGTATGGTGCATGTTGCATGAAGCAAGATGTTGAAAGTAGAGTTATGTTGACACACTTAAATGCAAAAAATATGGAAATTTGTACATGAGCTATTATTTGACTTGAGAGTCAGTTGTTTGAAGAGGCATGTTTTGTCGACTTGTGTTTGGTTGATGGTTTTGTACACCAATATGTAAGAGTACATGGAGATATTCACATGATGTGATTTTTTTTTTCTTTGAAGGAGAAAAATGATATGTCAGTGAGCTATGTTTCTTGCATGATGTGTTTTCATTTTGATGGTTTTGTTTGTGACAAGACGTCACAAGATTTTGGGAAGGTCCACTCTTGATCGAGAGCCTCATGATTACAACCTAATCATGAGAATCAAATGGGAGTGCATCCTTATTTTGAAAACAAATAGGATTCTGAGCTACCTAGCACTCAAACCATTATTTTTAAATTTGAAATATCATGGTGTGTTGTTTCAATGCCTGAATCCACAACCCTAACATAATTGTTTTATTCTTTTTTTGCAGGATTTAGTTGGTTATATTAAAAGTCAGTTGAATTTAAAATTCTTGGCTTAGTGGCATGAACCAAACATATTGTACATGTATTAAATGAGGAATTTCACTCTCCCAATCATTTCTAAATCACCCATATCACCAAGAAAACATGTTTTAAAAGAACATACTTTGGTATGGGAAAGACCTTAGGTTTCAAATATTATAAGAAGGTTTTTGATATGGTTGAGAGAATGTGGAAAATAGAATCCATAAACAAAGTATTTTTCAAAACGTATTGATTTCAAAGTATCAATAAGGAACATGTACAATGGTGTTCAATGAATTAACGCTATTTATTTAAATTCCATGATGTACATATCTTACTCATAATTTTAAAAAATTATTAAATAATGATCTAGATTGGATAATTATATTATTTGTCATATATTTTGATGCTTATAGAGTGAAAAAACTGAAAGAATCAACTTGTAGGGTCATTTTAATGTTGGGTGGAGAATTGGGGTCTAAAACCTTTTGGAGTCATTTTGAGGCATTAAATGACATTTCTGGGGATCAAACGATTATCCCTTGTGCCGAAATCTTGACCATTATTCTACTCTTAAAGACATATCCAATGGTGCAAGAAAAACATCAAACGAATTTCATTCAAAATTTATGCCTTTATTAAGTTGACCTATCATGTTGACCACCATGGTACGAGAGAATGACATTTTAGCCCCATTACTCATGCATGGTAAGCTAGCTACATGTGGAATTTTAACAAGACTCTAAAAGGTCTAAAATCACAAACCTCGTTAATGGTTGACAGAGTCAAATCTTACACCTAGTTGGCTATCACGCTATGTTAAATACTTGGCCACTAGGAGGAATAAGAGTTCCATTTTGTGTTATTGTGTTTTGTTCCATAGTTGAAAATAAAACTAGGAGTGTGAAGTTAGAGAGAAAAATGTATGAAGTTAAGTTTTTATAGCAACCTTACACGCCAAAAGTCTTAGCTAACTCTAGAGAGATTACCTCTTTCTTTGTACTTACATATTTTCCATACCAGAAAAGAGAGAGTAGAGCATGTTTACATTTTAGTGTTTTTTTCTCCCATAAGGATTTCCTAGGGAAAAAGGAGTCTAGAGCATCATTACTTTTTAGGGTTGCTTGTCTCCCATATAAGGATTTCCTAGGAAAATAATTGCGTTGATTGTCTAGAGATATGTATGTGTGTGTTTCATTATGTTCTCTATTTCTTACGTTGTGTTTCATTATGTTTTTATATTTCTTACATTTCCTATTGCCACGGTGTACATTTATATCTAAAGAGTCCAAAACCTCATTCAAGACCATATGTTTTGTTGATGTATTTTGATTGGTTATATTGCATTGCTTTTGCAGTTGTTGCTGTGGGCCTCACCATCTAGTGATTTTAGGTAAAAATTATTTACATGGAATTTTGAAGTATTCTAGAATGTTTATTATTTATCACTACTAGCCTTGGTGATTTAGTTGTTTGTTTTGATGCTGCTTGGTTACCCATATTTAATAGTTGTTCATGTTTAATTCATTGTTAAGGCTTTTTATTGGCCTATGAGGATGTATTTTTCTCAAATCCATAATGGCTAAAAGAATGAAATTTATCTATGAAAAAAAGAGGTCATGTGGAAAGCAAATTGTTTGCAAGTGTTCTTTTGAACCCATAGAACTTGCAACCCCAATATGGATACAATACTAAGTAATACATAGCCTCCTCATCTAACTTATCCAGGGATTTGCAATACTATATTTGAGTTGGCTAGCTCCATTTCAAGATATTATAATGTTAGATTATTATTTCTATAGATTTTGATTATGGTAGTAATTTGTTACAAAAAATTGGAAACTACAAATAATATTATTCTAGATATATGTAAAAAGGACATGGTAGAGAAAATCAAACAATATTAAACTTTTCATAAATAGTTTAGATATAAATACATTTTCTAATTTTGATTGTAAATTCCAAGGCTTAAAGCAATAATTTTTCTAATAATTTTTTTTTAATTAATAAATAAAAAAGAAGCATTTTCAATCAAAATCACATCCAACATATAAGAAAAATAATAAAAACAATTTAAAACTTCATACACTATGACATTACTATGGCAAAGAGCATAAAAATATATGTAAGCAAAAAATCCTTTTATATAATAATGGAGAGCTTCAAATATACAAGAAAAAAAATCTTTCAGCCTCCTTGTATCCCATAGAAAGAGTTGCTCAAACAATCATATTTTAAACAATTAAAACTTGGAGAAAATCATCTATTTTTGAATTTCAATTAAATATAAAAAATTAGTCAAATACTTCAAATCTGTTTTTTGGCTAGTTGCAGAGTGTAGGTCAATTCTAGCTAGAGAGAGACTCCAAGAAGGGGTTTCAAGACAGAGCAGGTTTCCAACATTCCAGTCAAGAAGGGAGGCAAATATTTCCAACAAAAGAGGCAAGAACAAGTTCCCTAGTGGTAGTGCTATGCAACCCAGTTAGTCAGTGCATGTTGCAGGAAAGAGTGTGAGTAGCTGAACTAGTCTCCAAAGAGATTTTATAGAGGTAGAATGAGTTTCCCAAAAGTAGTACTACACATTTTATTAGGTAGGACTACATCTAGCATGGAGAAAATCATCTGTTTTTGAATTTCAATCATATAAAAAATTAGTCAAATATTTCAAATTTGTTTTTTGGCTAGTTGCAGAGTGTAGGTGCAGTTCTAGCTAGAGAGAGACTCCAATAAAGGGTTTCAAGACAGAGCAGGTTTCCAACATTCCAGTCAAGAAGGGAGGCAAATATTTCCAACAAAAGAGGCAAGAAAAAGTTCCCTAGTGGTAGTGCTATGCAACCCAGTTAGTCAGTGCATGTTGCAGGCAAGAGTGCGAGTAGATGGGAGTCTCCAAAGAGAGTTTCTAGAGGTAGAACGAGTTTCCCTCCCTCTAAAACTACTCCCTCTCACATCTTCCTATTGAAGCAAGCCTTTAGCCCATTGAAAACTTGGTTATGACTAGGCATTTTATGTATAAGAAGGAAGTTGAAACACATCGAAGCCAAGAGGTTCACAAAAATTGCTTTTAACTATAGCCAAAACCCCCACCTTTGGCTCAAGAGGAGATCACATCAGGCAAAATTTTAGGGGCTAATATTAGTAGGTGGGCTAATTTTCCATGCTTTTTCCAAAAAAAGATTAGCCAATTTCATTTTTTTTCTAAAATGATTTGCCAAAATTTTATAGTAAACCATTATTTTACCTTAAAAATGGCCAAAAATATTATCTCAACTAATATAAAACCATTGGAAATCTAAATATTTCTACAAAAATATCACAATTTGCATATTAGGGACTGGTAAGATTACCAAGGTTTCTAAACTTTAAGATAAAGTAGCATCCTTGATGTTATTTTTTGGCTAGATGATTAGGTATGAAGTAAGAAATCATTTTGCAGTATATTGATAATATTAAAAATAATATTAGTTCAAGACTATTGGTCAGTTCCCAAAATAATGTGAGATCATGGAAGCATTTGATACATTTGCCACACTCAAAGAGTTGAAAATGAAAAACAATTTCTCTTATATTATCTATCATATACTCACATTTGATTTATGAAAACTATTCGTGTTTTTTAAACATAAAAACAAAATAGTAAAAAATTCAGACTAATCTCTTACTTCTTAAAGTACAACAAATATTTTTTAATTTTTCGAAATAATAATTAAAAAAATATTTAATTTCAAAATAATTATTATTTTATTATTTATAAATAAAATTAACAATAAAATATGTTTATAATGATCTGTTGTGAATGATAATATAAAAACTGGTAAATAATTTTAATTTTACTCCAATCATTATATGAATTAATATTATTCATTAAAAAAATACCTTTTAATATTTTAAATATCTTGAAACCTCTACTATCAAAATTTCAAATAAGCATTTTTCTTCCTTCTTATGCAACACTATGCCAACACCATGCTAACAAAATTCAAAGAAGACACAACTTCAAAATTTTACAGAGTTGAGATCTCAGATGCTACCACATCAAAACGTTGTGGATCTCACAGAGTCATCTAGAAGCATTGTTACAAAGTGCTAGCATAATAATCGATGGAAAGGCTGAGAGGATGGAACAAATGTACACAAAACAAATTTCTATTCATAAAAGTTTTTCCATACATAATTACTGAGTTTCTGTTTTTTGGTCCTTTTATTTTCATATATATCTCACAATGACCCAACCATAAACACTTAATTTACTAAATATAAAAACAGGCAAACATACACTAAATTAGAATTTTGCAAATATAAACTGAACTCTAATTAACTCTGCATTGCATGCATACATATGAGGGCAATAGAGTAATTTACTATTTAATTATGATGTATAAAAGATGCTATAATGGTTATTTAGAGAGTCATTGCTCTGCCCCACTAATTCATATCATAATTCTTTGCTTCCTTAACAACGCTCAAATGTATGCGTTTTCTCAATTTTTTGTGTGTTTTATGTGAATCCTTTTGTGTGGGTAAAGATCTGATACTCTCCCCACTAAGGCCTTAACTGGAGCATTTTCAGATTTGTTACACATTGTCAAAACCAGTAAAACGTTAATATCCAGGGTGGTCATGGAGGGAACTATATAAGTTCAACAGTGAAGACAAATTAGGCGATAATTTGGGAAACAATAGTTAGGTTTTTTAGTGCAGAGGGCCTCTTGTCAGAGCAGGAAAATGTTCACTTATTTGGTTTGTTTTGTCTTGTCATTTCATTTCTTGATAGGGTGCCTCCTGCTCAAATGTTTAAGAACGAATTACAAGAATATGCACAGAAGAAATCTTTGTCATTGCCTGTCTACCACATTGTGAATGATGGCTCTGACCATATTCCACAATTTAAGTGCACTGTGATAATCAATGGAAAAAAATATGAATCCCCTCCTGGTTTCAGCTGCAAGAAGGAAGCACAGAATGCTGCAGCTAAGGAAGTTGTAGCAGATTTGCAAAGGTAGGGATTTAAGTTTAAAGTAAGTTTCACTTCTACCCAGATGCTCAAGACCATTTTTAAAAGCTTTTTTTAAAAATATTTGGCATCTATTTTTCCCATTATCTTTTTTAGGATTGTATCAGGTTTATTAAAATTTTTAGTGATTTTTATTTCACATATGGTGGATGTTAAGAATTTTAGTGATTTTGTTTGAACATGGTAGAGTGTTCTGTAAACTTCCCTAATCTATTTGCTGAGCCGGAGAGAAAACGACCTAATTGTGTCCTTGCTGAGCTTGCTTCAATGCTGAACATGCTTCCTCCTACGTATCACTTTATGAACTCTGTCACAGCAACTGCGGAGATTAATGGGGCTTCCTACACTGGAACTCCAGCAGACAGTCAGAAGGAGGCTACAAACAAAGCAGCATTTGTAGCAATTTGGGCAATTGAGCCCCATCACTGTGAGTTTCTGGGCAATGGAAAACATTCCAGTCAAGATTTGTCTCAAAGAACGAAACAACACAAACGGAAGAGGAGAAATGGCATAGCTTGACACAAGCTTGATGTGTGACAAAAGAGTTTTGCTCACGTTTCGAAATTTTGATTTTTGTCTCACTTCATTTCTATTTAAATGGATTGATTTTAGCCTATAAGGATATTTAGTTATACCTATTGTGGCTCTAGAAAAATTTTAACACACATCACCAAAATTTTAATACACAACATAAAAATACATTTTAATACATTTTCAATACACAACACAAAATTTTAATACATTTTTTTAATTCAGAGCAAAAAAAAATTTCGAGCGTAACATACCCGACGCAGCAGTCGACGAGCGCGGACGGCAGGAGCGCCAGGGCGGCCGAGAGGAGCAACAACACGAACAGAGCGAAAACAGTAAACCACAGTGAAAGCGCGTGAACAATGAAAACGGTAAAACACAAACATTCGCGGGCGATTTATTTATAGAAAATAGTTCGACCGAACTATTTTAAAAGTAAAAGTTCGGCTGAACTTTTGTTGCCAGTTTTCCAATCTCTGGCAAAAATTCTGCTTGTCTGCGTCGTCAGTGTGCCGTCAATCTAAACGGAAACACGAGTTCGGCCGAACTTTATAAGAAAGTTCGGCCGAACTTTTTAAAATGTTCGGCTGAACTATTGTTGAAAAAAAATTTCGAACCCTGATTCTCACAAAAGTGTAACCCAGCTTCACGTTTCCGCCAATTTATTAAATATTATGTCGTGATTGTAATTGAAATTTTAATTTTAATTGTATGTAAAATTGTAAAACTGTATTTGTATTCATAATTGTAATTTTAACTGTAATTGTATGTAAAATATTTGTAAAATTTTAATTGTAATTGTAATATTTAATTTATTGTGAAATAATTGTAATTGTATATATGACAAATTGTAAAATTGTAATTGTATCTAATTGTATGTAAAATTCTAAAATTGTAATTGTATTTTTAATTGTAATCGTATATAAAATATTTGTAAAATTTTAATTGTAATTGTAATATTTAATTTAATGTGAAATAATTGTAATTGTAATTATAATTGTATATATGTAAAATTGTAAAATTCTAATTCTAATTCTAATTGTATGTAAAATTCTAAAATTGTAATTGTAATGGTATATATGTAAAATTATAAAATTATAATTGTAATTGTAAATTTTAACTAAAATTCTAAAATTGTAATTGTAATTATATGTAAAATTCTAAAATTTTAATTGTATTACTGTGAAATGATTGCAATTGTAAAATTTTAATTGTATGCAAAATTCTAAAATTGTATTTCTAATTCTAATTGTAATTGTATGTGAAATTGTAAAATTGTAATTGTAATTGTAATTTTAATTGTAAGTGTATGTAAAATATTTGTAAATTTTTAATTTTATTAATGTGAAAAACTTAATTGTATTAATGTGAAATGATTTTATTAAATTTTTTAAATTTGTAAATAATTGTAAAATAATAAATCTAGAATAATATGAATTTTTGTAACATAATAAAGTTTAGAAAATAATGCAAATAAATTCATGTACTTTAGAATTATCATTATTTTATTATGATCTTACATACCAAAAAAACAAAAATTATACAGTACGCCATTTTATTGAGATCAACATAATTGCAAATTCTCAAGTGAAATATTTATTTTAACATTAATTCAAAATACATATTTTAATGTTTAAAAAAAAAGTCTTATAAGGTATAAGGTAATTAAGTCCCCTTCTTTATAAAAACTCATCTTAAAAAGTATAAATATTGATGAAATGACACATGTACCATTTCACATGTACTAATTCCATTGAACAGATTTTAGAAGAATTCAAGTATATTACCATTGCTTTGCCTTTTATGGATGCTAATTCCATGAACAGATTTTAGAAGAATTTGAGTGTCAAGAATGCAATAGACAAAAGAGAAAAAAAAAACATTTTTGGACTATTTTGCATTTTATTAAAAGATTTTTGAGATTTTTTGTGGGATTTATGGGTTCATGGGACAGTAGACAGTACCGACCCTGCCGTATTGGTATTTCAATTGAATTTTTCCTAGCAACGATATGACCGAATATTGTAGCCATGCATTTAACAAAGAACAGATATATTTTGAGAATATGATTGAAGACTGTTGTCATATACTTGAGCACTATTCCATTTCTTCACCATATTAGCACAAAATAGAAAGAATAATTTCTTTCACCATAATAACACACAACTTCAAAAAAGAAAACACTTCATTCTGTGTTTCTAGGCATTTTATGCAAATGATAGGCATTTCTATGGAGTTTTATCCATATTCTGCAATTTAATGAGGGTTGGAGGGAGCTTACAATCCTGTATCTGTTAGTAACCGCACCATTCGGTAGAACCAAAGAAAATTCAGGTAGATTCCTCAGCGAAGTAGACTGGCCATAGTCAACTCCTTCGAGACCTCAACAAAAGAAATATATATGCATGTCAGAGGCTCTTGTTGGCACCTTTTCTTGTTGCAGGTTGTGGAAAGGTTCAAGTTTCTTTTTCTGAAAGAAGAAGAGGTGTAGTTTTGAAAAAGAATGGCCTAAAGATTTTCACAACAAAATGTACATTTCCAACATGTCTAAAAACTAAAATATCTCCAACTTCAATAAATTGCTCAGAAACAAAACTTTCCCAACCATTTGTGAAAACTGCCCACGTCTTAGCATAGCACAGGTTCACATGACACAATTGCCCACTTGGGCCCTATAGTATTGCATCTTCACATGCCCCACATTGCATTCTCTCCACATAATCAGTGGGGAACTCTTGCAATAAACAAAATTCATTGGAAGAATAGTTATTTCCATCAAGAATTTATCCAATTCTAATTCTAATTCTAATTCTCAGGAACAAACAAAATTCTAATTCGAAATGCATATTTTCATCAAGAATAAAAAAAATTCTAGTTCTCAATTTCTATGGCTGGATTTCACTAAATTTTGGTGTACACACCTAAAATTAATTTTGGTGCCTTAAAAATGGACTTGTAATCGGTGCTAATGTACATATAACCACACCAATGCGTTTTAGTTACTGCGCACCGGTGCCGTGTTACCAATGGACGCACCGGTGCGGTGCTATTAATTGACGCACTGGTGACGAATAACCACAAATAAAAAAAAGTGCAACTCTATTTTCTTTAAGTGAAAAAAAGCGGTAAATTGAAAAATGGGCAGCAAAATATTTTCGAAAATCTAATTTCATAAAACAATTCTTAAAATATTAAACACTTTTCATTATTTCACTATTTTTGCAAAAAATTTCAGCCAGAGATTTGCAAGAGACATACTTGGAGCAAGAGAGCACGAGAGCACTGTGGAGCAACAAAATACATTCGAACAAAAGTATTCAAACAATCATAATTCCAGACCTCCGGTGATTTAAACCCTGTAGCATAGAATTTCAAACAATTTCGTGATTAAATTTGATTTTTTTTTTTTTTTACTTTTTTCTATAGTTTTTTTACGAAGTAATAAATAAATTTTAATTTTTTTTCATTTTCAGAAATAAAACAAAAAATTATTTTTACCCTAAACCCTTCATTCTTTTTGTTTTCGTCCTTTCTTCTCCCTGTTTCTGTGATTTTAGAATTAGGGCTTTTCATTTTAGATTTATAGGGTTTGTATTGCTATATATAGGCCTATGACTTCCAACCCACGAGATGACTTGCATAGTTGTATCCCAATCCATGTCGGCCCTCCCGTGAATTTTTGAAAAAAAGATTTTTTTTTATTGGTACGCCCTGCGTAACCTAGCGCACCAGTGCGCTGTATTATCCCAACACACCGCAAAAGTATTGTGTAATAAAAAATTAAAAAATAATTTGTTATTACATAATACTTTTGTGGTGCACTGGGATAATACGGTGCACTGGTGCGCTACATCCAACCCACGGGATGACTTGCATAGTCGGATCCCAATCCATGTTGGCCCTTGCGTGAATTTTTGAAAAAAATATTTTTTTTATTGGTGCGCCCTGCGTAACCTAGTGCACTAGTGCACTGTATTATCCCAGCGCACCGTGAAAGTATTGTGTAATAAAAAATTAAAAAATAACTTTTTTTTAATTAGTGCGCCATGTGTAAAATAGGGCACCAATGCGCTATTTCATTATGGCGCACTGCAAACGTGCTGTTTCGCAAAAAAATGTTTTATTTTGTTAATCAGTGCACCATATAACATATAACACACCGCACCGGGTCTCCTAGTTGACAGAGAGCACCGTATGGTGGTCCCTTGTTTGCGCGGGGCGTTTATGCTACAAAAACTAACATTGGATGATTTTTATTATTTTCTCTGTGTTATTCGGTGCAGTGGTTAAATTTTAACGCACCAGTGCTCCTTGTTGACATAGAGCACTGTACGGTCTATAATACTGTTTTTTCGGTGCATTTATAAGACCCCCACGCACTGACATCGGTGCGTACACCATAAATGGCGCACCGGTTTCTTGAGATTTTTTTTTTTCCTAAAAAGTTGACAATTTATTTATAAATATATTAATGAATGATATGGTATAGGTTTCAAATTGATAAAGAAATGACTGGAAAAATATCAAGTAACAAAAATACTGATAACACATCAAGGAAAGCAAAAAAGGCAAGTTCTTTGTAAATTCTCTACAAAAAATATTATTTTTTAACTATATGTAAGTTTAACTAATATGTATTGTTTACTATGTATCATGCAGAACAACGAAATGACGAAGCTCGATAATATTATTTCTAATCTAAGACCAGAAGAGCGTAAAATCTTGATGGAAAAATTGCAAAAAGATGAGTCAGGTGAATGAAAAAATATTATCGATCCAATATGAGTTTATTTTTTTAATTTTCATTAATAATATACTTAAAATTATTAGATAACATGTGTCAAACAATCTATTAATTCACTTCTGTTTAATGTTCTACAGGGACCAACAACTCAGAAAATGAATGTTGTTCTAAGAAAAGAAAAGAAAATAGAACATGAAAATGAAAATGAATTGCTCCTTAGCTCATTTGGAGTGGTGCTGGAGGTTAACAAAAGGGGAAAAATCTTTTACAAAAGTTTGAGGGATCTAGTGGAACAAATGTATAGATGTTTTTTCCACTTACAATACAAAAATCAATCCAATGATTCCAAGAACCAAATTTTATCTAAACTACATGAAGAGTTTCTAGAGAATTGGTTAATGAGACATGTCAGACTTTTAATAGCAAAAACGTACCAAAAAAAAGGAATGAAAAGAGTAATATTCCTTTAAATGTTTGTCTAGAATTATTTATAAATATCACTTTTGCTATATTTACTTTTCATATATCAATATAAAAATTAAATAGTTTATTGTCATGTTACATTTTCAAGAAGATTATGAAAATCTCAAAAGATGAACGAGCTGATATCAGAAATATGCAAGTAGGAATGTCCAAAAAGGTGTACAAGGAGATGGTCAAAGAAATGGACAGATTGCATCGCAGAAGGAGCCATCTCAACAACAACATGCTTCAAATGTGATATGTAAGCATTGAATTTTTCGATCATTAGGTACAATAAATAAACAATTTAGCATTAATTATTAATTTTCAAGTATTTTCTTGCTGAAACACAAATAAAATGGAACCCATTTAGCACAAAAAACGTGAAGCCAAGGAAGAAAAGGGTTGATATCTAAGTTTGTGAGTAATTTTTAATTCCTTATAACAACTTAAATAGATTTCATTTTTGTATTTTTAAGTTGTTTTACAAAAATCATCATTGAATGTCTTCAAACATGTGCTACCATACAAAGAAGAACCATCAGACGAATTGATTGAAATTGGGTTAAATATGGGTTGTGAGTAAATATTGGCATATCATAAATTAACTGTGGAATTTGTAAGTATCTATCGATCTTGTTTTACTTAGCTCCGTCTATAATTAATAGAACAAAAAGATATTTTATATTAAATATATGATTTGTTATGGGGTATAAAACTTGCAGGAAACACAGTATGGAACTGCGCCAATAGATGAAATCTTGAAAGATGGCATTGTACATGGTTTTGAAAGAATGTATATAGTTTATGAGTCAATTTTTGCTATGGTATGTCATTTATTTTCGATTTACATTGATTTATATTATTTAGTATTGTAGTTTTCATTATTCTCACTAATGTATATACACTCATTACAATTTATTTTTGTGTTTGTAGATGGAAGGTGAAGAAGAAGAACAATAAAATCCATGAACAAAACATTCTTAAAAATAACCCAAGTCATGGAAGTAGCTCTAGTAGTGACAAGAGTTCAAGCGAAGAATGGTGATCACTATGTTTGGATATCAAAGCAAAGCATTGTATTTTTTGAAATTTTTGTCTGTGAAATTAGACATTTTGTTTAATGTAATGGACATAGTGTCCCAATTGAAAGACAAAGGGATACCAATAATTGTCCCATTTTGTATGAGAAAGAATGTTTTATTCATATATGTGTGTGTGTGTGTGTGTGTGTTAATTTATTCTATTGTGTTTTCCATTGTCGTTGTGAAATGTAACGCCACTGATTAAATTTATGGATGATTAAATATTATAATGAAGAGATGCGAAATTTGATGATATCATATAAAAAATTAATCCAAACATCACATTCAAATGCACTAATAAAAATTTAATTCATATGACTACTGTTATAAGATATATATGTGTCGACTTTTGGTGAATAATGAATTTTAAAAAATCACAATAATTATGATAGATATAACAAATTAATCCAAACATCGCATTCAAATGTATTAATAAAAATTTAATTAATATGAATACTGCAATAAGATGTGTCGGCTTTTGATGAATAATGAATTTTAAAAAATCACAATAATTTCACTGTCACAGGTCAATGTTTCTAAAAAATACAAAATGAATACCAGTGCATGTTAGTTACTGTACACCGGTGCGTTTGTATGCTGCAGTGCACCGGTTGATCTGAAAATGGAAGTACTTGAAAATGTGTGCAAGGTATCAATCTTCATTAAATGAAATGTGGAAACTTCTTAGATCTGTTCCAGAGATCGACTGTAGGGGATTTACTGGATATGTCACCTTTGATAAAAGGATGAGATCCAGAGGCTACCTGGCCCTTTACAGACTCTGTCTTTAGAAATTGAAGAAGTTAACAGTCATAATCTGAAAATGAAATTGCTTGTATTTGTTGTTCAAGGTATTCATTTCCATAAAATTATATGTGCAAACTATCATGCATGTCTTGCAATTGAAACAAAGTGTTTTTGGTAAATTTCTGAGTCTTATGTGTGAAGGAGTGTTATTTATTTTTATTGTGTAACATATCAAATCTGAAAAAACACAAGATAAAATCACATAATATAACACAACAGCTGACGAGGCAGTTCACCCCTCTTGGGCTACATCTGCCAGGTCCAAGGCCCCCAAATGGGCATGTCCTTGCTCTATTATATGCTCAAATTGGTTATACAGTGACCAGAAAGCCTAAACAGGAAAAATAAGCTGTAGAAATGAGTTCAAAACATAGAAAACAGTAAATATTGGCATTTGTTTTACCTCCAATGGTTAACCATAGTCTAATACAGCTCCAACACTCCCTAGGCCCTGATGGCTCTCCAAGCTTATTTGCTAAAAAAGTACCTGAATATGAGCTCTGTTGCTTCTGCAACCTGTGCCATTGGCTCTGGAATGCTCACTATACCCGAAGTAGAAGAAAAAAAAAAAAAAAAAAAAAAAAAAAAAAAAAAAATCGCTCCAAAAGGTTCTCCCCATCAAAAGTTACGACCAAATCCATTTTTTCCCAATCTGGCCTTGAAAACCTCCACTAATTGTGGAGAACTGGAGTTAACTAGAGTTAAAATTGGTGGAATTGAAAAAATAGACAGAAATGGTGCTAATTTAGGCGGACGGTTAGTGGTTATGATAAATTTCAGGCAGAAGGCATGTGACCGCCTCCGCTCTGACCACCATAAAGACCGCCACACAACCGCTACCATTTAAGTTTACAAACCGTGGCATCGTGGACTATTATGTTGTCACATGCCAATATCGTTAACAATTAAGTTTAAATCGTAATAAACTCCACAGTTTTAGAAGCCCCTGGTTTTCGGGTGGTAAGGTCATATGATATCAGGGGCTGGGCCCCTTTTACCGCCGATTACAAATCTTTTAAAACTTAAATATTACGTCGCAACCACTATAGTTAAGAAATATGATGTGGTATAGTGGTAAAGCATTTGGATTGCTCGCGGGAGGTCCGCGGTTCGACTCCGGTGGAGTCATAAAAATTTTAACACGCCATTCAAATGTGACCTGGGGCCATGTGGCAGCCTCCGGGCCTACCACGTGGTAGCTCCTCATTGGACTGAAACATAAAAAGTCAACCAACAAACCAATCGACCCTTGCCACTTGTCAATTCATAATTGACCCAGGTGGAATATTTCGAGGAATATTCCTTGAAATATTCCTTTTTAAATTTTTCAAATTTGGAAGTCAAACCTGGTCAAACTGGACTTTTGCCTGAACTTGTGATTTTTCAAACTTGAATAACTTCCCAATACAATGTCGGATTTGAGTGACGTTGATGGCTACAAGATTGTATCAACGAGGCCTATCCGATCGTGCAGGTTCCAACCAATTTTGAGCAATTCCAATTTTGAGAATTTTTACAACTTAGGACATGATCACCTGATCACACCTTTGAAATGGGAAGCTTTTGGACCCACAAAAGTTCTCTGATTACAGAAAATGAAGATGAGGAGACTTATTCTCCACTCTTCCAACTTTGAACCACTGAAATCTTCCCGACTTCATCAAATTGAGATTTTCATAAAAAGATAAATTATTCCTTGAAATCACTGATTGACTGTTGCTAACATTGACTGAGTCATGACGCAAATTCTTGAAATTTGTAGAACAACAACTATAATTTGCAGAAAGCATACTGTTTCTACAATGGTCAAACTTCAAAGAAGACTGAAAATAAGATTCACCTTGCCAACTATTCACATGGCGAATTTTTGCTGAATGAACCCTGTACTTGTGTCGAATCCCGACCAAGTTTTCTCGCCATACCAATCTACCATTCTGAAACCAACATTGACCCATGCTGAACTGTGTGCCCTCTTTGCTTGCATGCCTTTCCATCTCATGGACTCTTGCACTGCTTTGCACCAACACTTCTTTCTCTGAACCGATCAACACTAAAGGTACCTTGTGCAACATATTGTCATCTTCTTTCAAAGACGAACTGTTATCAGACTGAAACATACCATCAGTTATATCAAAAATATCATGAAAATAAAAATGTACAAAATCTTGTTATTTAACCATCAACAAAGTCAGATTTTGACTTGCATTAACTAGCCTTTTCAATTGCCCTGCATGGACTAAAGAAGATTCTAGCTTCTTCTTATGTGCTCTCACAATGTGTTCTTTTCCATCCTTGAACAAGTGATACTTTTTCTCATGGCAATGGAAGATGGCCTTTCTGTCATATAAATATGGACTACCCAACACAACACCTGTAATTTCAAGTAGTACTACATCCAGTTCAACCCAATCAACATACTGAGCTGTTATGGCGAAGTGCAAGATGCACTTTCTTGAGACTTGTAATTTTGCATCCTTGCATATCCACCCAAGTGGATAAGGCTTTGGATGTGGAATTGTCTCAAGTTTCAGTTGTTTGACCAAGTATTCTGAGATGAGATTAGCTTGAGACCCACTATCAAAAAGTGTGTCTATCTTTGTGTGGTTTAAGATTATCCTCACATGAAATAGCTCTATCCTCCTCTTTTCATTTTGAGTTTCTTTGTGACAGTTTAATGTGCTAGAACTGGGATTTGTTTCTTGTACAACCTCCTTCCCCTTTATGTTCTTTAATACCATGGCGATACTTTTAGTCTCATCACCTGATTCAAACCCTAAGTCTTGTTCAACAGTTGCAACCGTTTTTCCCTTTTCTTTGGTTTTGTCTTTGTTTTTATAGTTCTCTGGTTTCAGCTCCGGACGAAGCTTCCAACAGTGTTCTTCATCATGCCTTGTTTTTGAACAGTTATTGCAAAATAATTTCCCTTTTTCCTTTCTAGAGTTTGCAATCCTTTTTTCCTTTGCCTTTTTTTTTTCACAAAGAAAAAAGTCGTAATTTTATTTATGAGAAAACAAAATTACATGTTGTATGAGCTGGTATATGTCCAAAGACATTCAAATGCCGCAAATAAAAAGCAAAGGAGATACAATTAAGATTTTCTCCCCTTCTTCTTTTCAACCTTACGCCAAGCACCAAGTGTTGGCTCGGTCTCGATAAGGACAAGCTGATTTCCTTCTGTTGGTGCTCCATTGTCCTTATCAGAGTCAGATGTGTCTGATGCATGTGTTCTTTTGTATCCCCCACTGTCTAGTGTTCCAGGTACCATATCCTGCTGAGTCTTTGTGGTGGTGTCGAGCTGATCATGCATTTCCTGTTCTTGTGTGCCCAAGGAAGTATCTGTTTGTTGATTCTCATGTGGTGTTGGTTCCACCTCTTCTTCCTGTAGTTCTGGCTCTTCAGATGGAAATTGCAAACCTTTTGCCGCTTTGCTTGTTTTCTTCTTTTTCCTGTTATCCCTTTTTGCTGCCGGGCATGAGTTTTGTAGGTGGCCTGTGCACCTGCATATCTGGCATCTGAAGGCTGTATTCTCATAGTCTAAATGCTGTGTCCATCTCTGTTGTTTGTTGTTCAGCATAATGGACTCTGGGAGTACCTTGCTCAAATTAACCTCCACACAGATTCGTGCGAAGGTGAATATGCGCTCTTCCAGGCGTTGAGTGTCTGTTTTAATGTATCTGCCTAGGGTGTTTCCAATGCAGCCAAGAACATTTTCATTCCAAAAATGTAGCGGGAGATTGTAGATTCTTACCCAGACCGGCATTTTGGTCACCTCCATGGTGTTGGCATCAAAATTTGGGAACCATGGTGTAATGAAGAGTCCCGTGGAGCCCCAGAACCATGGTCCTTGGCTGAAAATGGCATCTCTGACCTCAGTAGATGTAAATTTGACAATGAAGAACCCCTTATAACATAGGTGTATTTCACAGTCCATGGTCCAATTTGTAAAAATCCAATGGAACAGCTCCATTGGTTTGGGCCAGAAGCATTTGAATCTGCCTATAATTGCTTGGGATTCGTAGGCAGTTCTATGCATATCAATATCTAGACTGTCTATGTTTATTTCAGGCACGCTGTCCTGCAGTTCTACAATATATGGCTTGGGGGAACTTTCAGCAGGGGCGACAGGAACTGTGGGAATGTTTTTGTCCCCCTGTAATACATTCCTATATGAACCTTTTGTGGGTACTGTTTTGGATGCACCTGCACCCATGGAGGATCCATGTGCCCTATTTTGGCCCATCATTCCACCCCTCAGTCTGAGGTCGAGGTAGATGGAAGACCCAGTGACAATGGAGTAGTCATTAACCGAGCAATGGTCAGCTAGAGCTTTCCCCCCAAAAATCAGAGACTGTGAATGAACTGGGTAACCCGCCATAGACTGGATTGCTTCCTTCAGGTGTAGTATAGAATCTATTGTTTGAATCCATAGAATAAAGTAGTTACCTACAGGAGGCTTAATGAACACTTGATATGGAGTCGAACCTACCTGAGAATCTATGTTGCAGATGTGTTGGCTGCGTTTTTTGTCTATAGGCACATCATCGTGGGCCTATTCCTGGCTCAAAAGTTCCGAGTGTAGCCACAGAGACCGCTTAAGGTCTGTATTCCTTGTATCAGCTGCTTTGGAGAAGTAACCAGGCCCTTGCAGCCTCTGTTTTATATGTAGCTGTGGAGGCCGCAATGCAGTCAATGCCCAACAGCGATGGTCCGAAGCCCAATAGCCGCCCATCATCAAGGCCCGGGGCGTGGATGTGAAGGCCGGTATGCAAAAGGAAAAGTCAAGCAGTATCCTCTCCCAATAAACGAGAAAAACTGAAATCCTAGCATGAGTAATCGACCGAAAAAATAGAGTATTGAGCTCACAGGCACCATGAGAGGTGCAGCAGAGCACAAAACCTGGCGATGGTTCAACGCCAAAGCCACCAAAGAACCAATGGCAATCGTAGGGACTTATTCCATACCTTGCTATAGTTTTTGATAGACTGGTCAGGCACCAGTGCCCCTTTCTGTTGGTTCTGCAGGGAGTCCATGAACCTGTCACAGCAGAAATATAGAATCTCACAGGCGCGAATGGCTTCTCAGCCCAAACAAAGTCACAAGGAACAGCACTGGTAACGCAAAGTCTCATTCCATGGAGGCGCCACCTGAGCATCGATCTCCAGTCCGCGGCGGCGATGGAGGACTGTAACCCTAGAACGAAGAAAAATTCTCCCGCGCGTGCCATCTCATACTCCATCCCCAACTAATGTTCTTTGCCTTTAAAATGACTACCCTCGTTCATTGCATCAAACATGTTTTTTCCTCTAGCCTCTAAATGCGTAGCTTGTACACAAACTTTGTCTAGACTAGTAGGATTAAACATAAGGATAGTATGTATAAGGTAATTGTGCAAACCACTTATATACTTCAGCAAAGTATCTTGACTTTGTAATTCTACTCCTAACAATAGTGCTCTTCTCCTAAACTCTTGAGTGTATTCTTGAACACTTTGTCCTTTAAGCTATCTAAAGTTTTGCTAATTCATTATAGCCTTTTGTAGATGAGCAAGAGGATAAAATTTCTTCTTGATTTCAGTAATAAATTCAGTTCATGATAGTGTAAGCTTACCATGTTTCTTGATTTCCTCCTTGGTCTTGGCTTCCCACCATACCAAAGTTGTTCCATCCATCCTTAGCGAGGCTAGTTGTATTTTAGTGTCATCATCATGCAAATTTTGAGTCCTTAAATAGACTTCCAATTTTCTGATCCAATTATCTAATTTCTCTGCATTCACTTAACCGTTAAACATTGGCAATTCAAATTTGACATCAATCTTTAGAAAAGGATTTTTACCAGTGGTTTTCGACTTATGTGATTGATTTACCGAAGTTGAGGAAGATGATGACGAGGAAGAGGATGACTATGGAGATGATGGATCACCATTTCCTCCATTCCATTTCTTTGACTGATCATTACCCTCATTTCCTCCCGAGGAATCCTCTCCTTCATTTTGGTTTTTAGACCCTTCTCCAGCAATTCTATCATTTCTTTCTTGATAGAGGATCCTTACCATTTCAGTCATATCTAAGAAAGCTTTCCGAAATATCCTTTCTTCTTCCTTGGGATCCATCTCTTCAAGAGTTTCACCTACTCTTGAAGACATGCTTGTAGCTGCTTCTAGGGCTCTTGGAGGTGGTTCTCTAACCCTTCTTGGTTGTGGATTAGTTTGTGCACTAACCAATTTTCCTTCACCTCTCTTGAGTTTTAATCTACTCAGCATCAAAACTTGCAAATAAATGACTTAATCTTTGCACAAAACAAATGCTGAGTAAAAAATCTAGCTCAAAACCATTGCTCTGATACCAACTGATCTGAAAATGGAAGTACTTGAAAACGTGTGCAAGGTATCCATCTTCATTAAATGAAATGTGAAAACTTCTTAGATCTATTCCAGAGATTGACTGTAGGGGCATTTACTGGATATGTCACCTTTGATAAAAGGATGAGATCCAGAGGCTACCTAGCCCTTTATAGACTCTGTCTTTAGAAATTGAAGAAGTTAACACTCATAATATGAAAATGAAATTACTTGTATTTGTTGTTCAAGTTATTCATTTCCATAAAATTATATGTGCAAACTGTCATTCATGTCTTGCAATTGAAACAAAGTGTTTTTGGTGAATTTCTGAGTCTTAAGTGTGAAGGAGTGTTATTTCTTTTTACTATTTAACATATCAAATCTGGAAAAGCACAACAAGATAAAATCACATAATATAACACAATATCTGATGAGGCAGTTCACCCCTCCTGGGCTACATTTTCTGGGTCCAAGGCCCCCAAATGGGCATGTCCTTGCTCTATTAGATGCTAAAATTGGTTATACAGTGATCAGAAAGAATAAACGGGAAAAATAAGATGTAGAAATGAGTTCATAACACATAAAATAGTAAATATTGGCTTTTTTTTCACCTCTAATGCTTAACCATAGCCCAATACAGCTCCAACACTCCCTAGGCCCTAATGGCTCTACAAGATTATCTGCTAAAAAAGTACCTTAATATGAGCTCTGTTGCCTTTGCAACCTATGCCATTGGATATGGAATTCTCAAAATACCCGAAATCAAAAAAAAATTCACTCCAAAAGGTTCTCCCCATCAAAAGTTATGACCAAATCCATTTTTGCCTAATCTGGCCTTGAAAACCTCCACTAATTGTGGAGAACTGGAGTTAACTGGAGTTAAAATTGGTGGAATTGAAAAAATAGGCGGAACTGGAACTAATTTAGGCAGACGGTTAGTGGTTATGATAAATGTTTGGCAAAAGGCATGTGACCGCCTCCACTCTAACCAACATAAAGATCGCCACACAACCGCTACCATTTAAGTTTACAAACCGTGGCATCGTGGACTATTATGTTGTCACATGCCAATATCGGTAACAGTTAAGTTTAAAACATAATAAACTCCATGGTTTTATAATCCCCCGGTTTTCGGGCAGTAATTTCATATGTTATCGGGGGCTGGCCCTTAGGGACTGGCCCCCTTTTACTGTTGATTACAAATGTTTTAAAACTTATATATTACATTGCAACCACTATAGTTAAGAACTACGATGTGGTATAATGGTAAAGCATTTGGATTGTTCGCGGGAGGTCCGTGGTTCGACTCCGGTGGAGTCATAAAAATTTTAACACGCCATTCAAATGTGACCTGGGGCCACGTGGTGGCCTCCGGGATTGCCACGTGGCAGCTCCTCATTGGACCAAAACATCAAAAGTCAACCAACAAACCAATCGACCCTTTCCACTTGTCAATTCATAATTGGCCCAGGTGGAATATTTCAAGGAATATTCCAAGGAATATTATGAAGAATATTTTAGGAATATTCCTTTTCTAATTTTTCAAATTTGGAAGTCAAACCTGGTCAAACTAGACTTTTTCTTGAAATTGTGAATTTTCAAACTTGAATAACTTCCACATACAGTGTCGGATTTGAGTGTCGTTCACGGCTACAGGATCGTATCGACAAGGCCTATCCGATCGTTTAGGTTCCAACCAAGTTTAATAAATTCCAATTTTGAGCATTTTTACAACTTAGGACATGATCGCCTGATCACTAGTGCATTTCTACGACCTATGGGCACCGAACAAATACCAAAACCAATTAAAAATATTAGTGCGTTTGTGCGATATTTCACACCATTGGGTTTATGTGAGACTACATTTGTACGACCTGTTAGAGGTGGTATCTTCATCCCTCCGTCAGAGATCAAATTTCTCTTGTTGCATTTAATTTTAGGTGTCTCACTCAGTTCAGTCAGTTGCATTCCGTTAGGAGCATGAATCATATGACGGTAGGGTCTTGTCACTCATATCCCTCATGTCTTGTACCTGCTGGTCTATTTCTGCTCATTAAAATCATGTACAGTCATTTTTGGTTTCGTAGTTGGCAAAGAGTCATTTTAGGGTTT
>JAXQQM020080551.1:0-16532 GCA_034641835.2 Pinus albicaulis
AAATGAAGTGGAATGGAGTGAAATGAAGTGGAATGAAGTGGAATGGGTGGTCACAAAACTTGTGAAATGAAAGAGATATTTTTTTTTTGGAAAATATAGAGTTTCAGGTGTTCCTGATTTTCACCCTATATTTTTTGTATAAGACTGCCAATCAGTGATTGGTTTTCAAGCTTATACAAATTTTTTTTTTTTTTTTTTTTTTTGGAAGAACAAAAGCTAGGCTGGTGGAGAAGAAGAATTCTTCTGTACCAGCCTGATTGCAGAATTTTCTTGAAACATTTTGAAAAATTCCTCTTTTGAGAGTGGCTTATGATAAACTTTCAGTCTATGGCCATTCACAATAAGAGGAGTTTGAAACTCATCAATGGTCTTGATTCTTACCGCTCCATTGCTAAAGATCTTGTCAATCTCATATGGCCCAAGCCAATGAGTCTGAAATTTTCCTTGAAAATATTTAAACTTGGAATCAAATAACAATGCCAAATCTCCTTCTTGAAACTTCTTCTCTTTGATGTACTTGTCATGCCATTTAGCTCTTTGATATTGAACTAGATCAGTTCTTAAAATTGCTTCTTGTCTGATCTCATCTAGCTCATTTAATTGCTCCATTCTATGCTTTTGGGCTTCTGATAAGTCCATCCCCAACTGAACTGCTATCTTGAAGGTCTTGACTTGGAACTCAATGGGGAGCAGAACTTCTTTCCCATAAACAAGTTCATAGGGAGAATGTCCTGTTGTATTTCTCCATGTAGTTCTGTAGGCCCACAAGGCTTCAGGAAGCCTTTCTGCCCAATCTCTTCTATGTAGATGAACAGTTTTGGTGATGATACTTTCAAGAACTTTGTTTTTGGACTCCACTTGACCATTTTCTTGTGGATGGTAAGGAGTAGATCTTCTGTGCTTGATTTTGTATTCTTCCATCAACTTCTCCACCAAATTTGATGTGAATTGGCTCCCCTGATCTGTTGCAATTTCTCTTGGAACACCAAAGCGAGTAAAAATATCCTCATAAAGAAAATGAACAACTGAATTTTCAGTAGCAGATACTAATGCTTTAGCTTCTACACATTTAGTAACATAATCAGTGCAAACCAATATATACTTCTTTTGCTTAGATGGTGGATTAATAGGTCCAATGAAATCTAAAGCCCATTTTTCAAAGGGTTCAATGAGTACCTGTGTTTGCAATGGCATTTCATTTGAAAAGGTAGGTTTCCCTACTCTTTGGCAGCTATCACACCTTTTGACATATTGTTTTGCATCTTTGAAGAGGGAAGGCCAATAATATCCCAAAGAAAGGATTTTATAGGCCGTCCTTTTGTCCGCAAAGTGTCCGCCGCATGGTTCATCGTGACATGCCTTAAGAATATCAGGCATTTCATCTTCCCTGACACATCTTCTGATCACAAGATCTGGCCCTGTTTTAAACAATTCGTTAGAAATCCATGAATATTTTGAAGTCTCCTGAATAATTTTTCGTTTTTCATTTGGAAATAAATGTGAAGGCAGTTTCCCTGTAACCAAATAGTTAGCAATATCTGCATACCAAGGAGTCTTAATAGTTACTGCAAACAAGTATTCATCAGGAAACTTATCCTCTACAAGAGAATCTTCTTTAGTATTCTGAATCCTAGACAAGAAATTAGCTACTGTATTTTGTTTTCCTGGTCTATCCAACACAGTAATATTGAATTCTTGCAAAAGTAAGAGCCATCTTGTCACTCTGCCATTAGTAACAGGTTTGTTCATTAAATATCTAATTACAGAATGGTCAGTATGAATAAAATTTTCATAGCCTGTTATGTAATGTCTAAACTTATTAATTGCATGAACAACAGCTAAAAACTCTTTTTCAGTCACAGTATAGTTCAACTCTGTGGGAGTCAAATTTTTATTGGTATAATAAATGGCATAAGGAACTAAATATTTTTGACCCAACACAGCTCCTAGAGCTGTATCTGAAGCATCCATAGAAATATGGAAAGGGAGTTTCCAATTTGGTCCTCTCAAGATAGGTGCTTCAGATATTCTTGTTTTCAAAGTTTCAAAGGCTGATTGACAATCAGGATCCCATTTAAATTCACGGTCTTTTGTAAGCAATTTGAAGAGTGGAGATGCTATTTTAGTGAAGTTTTCTATAAATCTTCTATAGTAACCAGTAAATCCTAGAAAACTTTTAACATCTCTTTGACAATTTGGAATAGGCAACTTGGAGATGACTTCAACTTTTGATCTATCAACCTTAATCCCATCTCCTGAAATATGATGTCCTAAAACAATCCCTTCAGTAAACATCATAAAGCATTTTTCATGGCTTAACGAAAGGTTTGTTTCTTTACATCTTATAAGAACTTTTTCCAAATTTTCTAATGCCTCTTCAAATAAATTACCATAAACTGTAAAATCATCCATATAAACCTCTACACAATCATGGATTAGATCAGAAAAAATTCCTAGTACTTCTCTTTGGAATGTTGCGGGTGCATTACATAACCCAAAAGGAAGTACTCGATAGGAAAAAGCTCCCCATGGACAGGTGAATGTGGTCTTATCTTGATCTTCAGGTGCTACGTGAATTTGATTATAGCCACTAAAACCATCCAAGAATGAAAAGTACTTTTTACCTGCTAATGTATCTAATACCTGATCGATAAAAGGAAAAGGAAAGTGATCCTTAAAAGTTTCTTTGTTCAATTCCCTATAATCAATGCATACCCTCCATTTACCATTCTTTTTAGGTACTATAACCAAAGGAGAAACCCATCGGCTATCTGAAATTGGATAAATGAAGTTTACATTGAGTAATTTTTGGAGCTCTTCTTTCACTATCTCCTTAAGATTTGGATTCATCCTTCTTTGAGGTTGTCTAATTGGTCTACTGTTTTCCTCAATATAGATATGATGGATGCAAGTCTTAGGATCAATACCTTTCATGTCAGTATACTCCCATGCAAATGCAGTAGAATGTTTTTGCAAGATTTTGGTTAGTTCTTTTTGTTGTGACTTTTCCAAATGTTTGTTGATATTCAATGTTTTTCCTGGAAAAATCTCAATAGTAGAACTACCAAACTCTTCCATAGAGTAAAGAGACATTTGTCTTGATGATAAATATTCTATGTCGGATTCCAACTGAAATTGTGTGGGGTCATATTCTGAAGTTATCTCAAAATTTTCTAATGTGTTCAGAATTTGACTATCCTCACTAATTTCAGAAATGGTAAAGACAGGTTGTATAGTGTTCTCATCATCGACCCATTCATTGTCTCCTATTTCTGTAATTGCTCTTGTAGGAGGATACAAATTGAATTTCTTTGTCGAATTACCATTAGAAATGTACATGTCTCCAGATCTACAACTAATAAAAGCATCAGCTGTGGCCAGCCAAGGTCTTCCTAAGATAATTGGATGTCCTCCTAGATTACTTTTGGGAGTCAAAATCATAAAGTCTACTGGATATTCCCAAGAATCTAAGGAGTCTGAAATATCTTCTAATACACCATCTGGTTTAATAACCGATCGATCTGCAAGTTGCAATAAAGTAGGTGTAAAAAGAAGGTTAGGAAGTTTTAACTGTTCCATAGTCTGTCTACTCATAATGTTGATAGCGGCCCCTAAGTCAATCAATGTGTTTGGAATTTCTATCCCATTTATATGTGTCTTGACAATTGGACTTCCTAGATCTACATACTTCTGCATGGTAATTTTTCCCATCATAATATCTGCAATTTTTCCTACCAAGTGGATTCTTCTTGTGTCTTTTAGTTCCTTCCTAGTCTTTTTAAACTCAACTCCTTTATTGTTTTTGCTAGAATAGGAATCTCTCGAATGGCTTGTAGCAAGGGAATCTTGATACAAACATTCTTCAATTCATCTAGAAAATCATAGTTAGGCAACAAGATTTGTTTTTCCACCCCTTGTCAATTTGTAGTCTTTCAGGAAAAGGAGGTGTAGATGAAGATGCAAGTTGCTCAACTATAGGAGTTGTGGGTGTTAACTTTTCTTTTTCTTTTTGAATATTTGAGTTTTGAAGAGATTCTTCCTCAGAACCCTTATTGGCCTTAAGAGAGTCCTCCTCAGAGGTATCCTGCTCTAGGTCATCTATAGAAGGTTTTTCTAAAACTCTACCAGATCTGAGTTGTACATCATTGAGAGGAACAATCATATAGGTAGGAAATTGTTGTCCTTCTATCATGTAAGTATTATGAGGATTTTTATTGTTAGGATTTGGCAATGGCTGAGCTAGAAGTTGATTTGTCTTTTTTTGGAATGGAAGCATGAGTTGAGGATTTGGATTTTGTTGAGAAGGTTGTTGTTGTGGAAATGGCAATGAAAGTTGTGGATTTGGGTTTGGAAGTTATGGAGCTTGTTGATTTTGAAAAGATGGAGGATATTGATAAAATTGAGCAAATCTCCCATAAGGATTTTGCATCCCTTGTACCCATGGCTGATATGGATTTTGATGTTGGGGCCAAGGTTGTTGCCAAGGATTCCAATTTGGTGGGGTTTGAAGATTCATAGGGTTGTTAAACCCTTGAGTTTGTTGTCCTTGCCAAGGTCTTCTTACAACAAAACAGAGAGATTCTACTGAATTTGGGTCTTCTTGAAAAACAGCTTTGAGTCCAGGAATTGAAGGACAATCCTTGATCTCATGATTCTCTGAGCAAATCATACATGTTTCTACAACTTTTGCATCCAAGGGACATTCCCTTAAAGCATGTTTCTTCCTACATTTCGGACAAAAGATGGCTAAGGCATATGTCTCTTCTTTCTGCTTGTTTTGGATTTTAAGGGTGTCTAGTTGTTCACTAAGGCTCCCTAAAATATCAGTCTTAAACTCATCAAGCATATTACCAATCTCTGCCCTACTTACTGATCCAGTTGCAGATTTGTTAACCCTAATAAGAGAAGGATCCCTAGGCCCTTTTCCTGTTTTAGATTTTCCTCTTGAGAGATGGACACATAGTTCTGTTATGTCACGAAGTGGAAGTTGAGAAATGTCTCCTTTCCCCATCATGTTTAAAATATATATCCATTCATCTCTAATGGCTTTCAATATGAGGGCTTTCAAAGTTTCATCATCTAAGTTGCTCATCTTTGCTCTTTTTAAGTTGTATTGAAATCTTTCAAGTAAATCTTCCAAATTTTCATCTTCTTTTGCATCATTTTGAATACCTCATCCTTGTGATTGGTGGGCATACAATAGTCCAAGTATCTATCCAAAAATGTTTGTTTCATATCATTCCAAGTCCTGATAGATTGAGTGGCTAATCCCATGAACCATTTCAAAGCAGATCCCTTCAATGTTGAAGGAAACAGTTTGAGTTTTTGAGAATCTTCCATATAGTCATAAGTTCGGCATACAACTTCAAACTCAAACAGAAATGTTTCAGGATCCTCACTTCGCAATCCATAAAAGTTAGGGAGAACAGATGGTGAGATATTTTTCATCGTTGTATGAGTTTCCTCATCAACTATAGGGAATCCAAACAAGTTGTCTCCTTCCCTATTTCTTCCATTATTTCCTTCACCATTGTTGTCTTCATTGTTTCCTCCTCTTCTACCTCTACCTCTACCTCCATCCATTACTTCCTCTGCCATGATAGTTTCTTTAGAGTCCTTAAAGTCCTCTAGTTCTTCTATCAAGGGAGGATGAGAGAGAGTCTCTTTGTTTTCTAAATGGGATTTAGTAGGTGGTATAAGAGAATCCTCTAATTCAGTTGCTCCTTGAATTCCAAAAATCTTAAGGCTAGGGGTAGATGGTGGTGAATCTGTTCTATGCCTTGAAGAAGATGGAGTTGTGAAAATCGAACTCTTGGCTTTTTACTTTATAAACATCCCCCTGGAATCTGCTCCTGCACCATGTTTTATTTTTATTTAAAAAAAAAATTAGACTATCAATTCTCTTCCCAGTCTTCAGGATCACATAGAGTGCAAAAGAAGAGAGCATACTTAGAGGAAGTCTTAAGACAATAGCATCTTTAGGTCTCAGGACCTGCACTAGGTGCAAGAGGAGAGCATACTTAAAGAAGTTATCAAGTTTCCCTTCTTTTTTTATTTTGTTTTTTTTTTTTTTTAAGAAATTGGCTACCTAGTTACACTTCCCCAGCAACGGCGCCAAAATGTTTGGTCAATTTAGTGTGTCCTAAATTGCTACATTTAATTTGTCAATCCGGGATTCGTAAGCTAACGAAGTGTGGCGCACTATATGTGCAAGATAACCTATCTCTTACTTTTTTGTCGTTTTTGGATTTTTGTGAAATTCTAAAAAACAAGTATGGAGACGAATATTCAAGACAATAATGTCTTTCTAATGATTTTCCAAACTTCAAAAGAATTTTAAAAACACACAATGACAAAATTAATTCTTCAAAGAAAATGAAATTGCATCACTACTCTAGTCAAACAAACAATGAACTACTGATCATGAAACTCATTATTCTTGTTGTTGTTCAAACACAAAAGAAACTATGCTTAAAGAAATCAAAAGTTGCAACAAAGTAAATCTAAATCAAATTACATCAACTTATCTTCTGATCCCTCATCATTAGTCCAGCTATGATTTTCGGAGGTAACCATAAACAACTTGAGTAACCTGATATCTAACTTGCAGAAAGTAAAATAATATCAAACTACACATTCATAATTCAATCCCTCACCATCAGTCCAGCTGTGGCTTTCGGAGGTAACTGAAGATGTCATGAGCAATTTAATATATCTAACTTGCAGAAATTAAACTAATATCAAACTACACATTCATAATTCAATCCCTCACCATCAGTCCAGCTGTGGCTTTCGGAGGTAACTGAAAATGACATGAACAATTTGATATATCTAAATCTAACTACTGAAACAAATGTGCAAGAATGAAATAAACAAAGCATTACTGAAATTAAACAGAAACTAAGAAAAGTAAATTAGCAGCAGAACAATATTAATTCCATGTCATTAGTCAAAAAGTTATACAAATGCCCGGGCTGCCTATTTATAACCTGAAACAAGAACACTGATCAGTTAACAATAACATAAAACATGAAAGACAGAAGTAAAATGTAAAGCATGAAAGATTATAAACATAGATGAAGCATAAATACCATGAAAGATGCAATGTATAAACACATGAATGACTTATGGCACAATGAGCTTAAAGAAATAAAACAAGGGCTATACAATAATGCACAAAACCTCAGTGTGTGCAGGGGCCCTCTGCACCAACCTCGGCAACAACCTTCAAGTATGAATTACGCTTGGAAACAGAGTCTTCTTATATATTAAAATGCAGTCATAACAGAAAGGTGATATTACAGCACAGTGGCAACGTAATTACATTACAGAGCTATATGGAAGCTAATGGAGACTAATCTAATGTGCGTATGCAAACGCATTATTTATAACAAAGGAAATATAACTAATTCCCTAAAGTTTGTGCTGATGGAGAACACGTAAACCATTACGTCCAGAGATCTAGGATCATGGCCGCATTGAGGAGTAAATCTATGAAGAGTGGATGTTTGAATTCGGCTTATAGAGCCATGTACAGGTGTTGATTTGTCTCCCGCAATTCAGAAACGGCCATATAAATCTCCACGTGACGAGAAACAGAGTCCTGTCACCGTGGGACTCTACGGTTGACTTCCACTTGGCCACCTTTGACCGCAGCCTCCCTAGATGAATTTTCCCGAGCCAATAGGACACGATCCATGTCCACATCATTTCTGACTTGCCCATGTGGCTCGTTTTACCTGAAGACACCTGTAACATAGAGTTTCACAAAATGGTTGCGGAAAGTTGCAGCAGCTGCGGAAAGTGGCAAGATTCCGCAGCTAAATGAGAAAAATCTAAATCAAACAGCAGACACAAAAATATAGTTAAAAACCATTTTAGATGCTCTTTTGCAATTAATATACAATGATATTGACAACTAGGAAGGTTCAGGTGAATGAAAAATGTCTAGGAAGATGTATAAGAACAATGCAGATTTGAGACTCAACAAGTGCCCGATTATAACTATGCTGTACATAGGGGAGGCTCTCATCCCATGTGCGTGGATGCTTTGAATTGTACATGCGCAGAATGTGTACAATCATTCTGTTGACTACCTCTGTCTGGCCATCTGTTTGGGGATGGAAGGCTGTGGACTTGGTGAGCTTTGTGTCCAACATTGACCAGAGGCTGGACCAAAATGTGCTGAGGAACCTGCTATCTCGATCTGATATGATAGACTGTGGGATCCCAAAGTGCACCCACACTCGTTCAAAGAAGAGTTTAGCGGTGGCTTCTGCTGTGATATTCTTCTTACAGGCCGCCATGATGGCCATCTTCGAGAATCTGTCAACGACCACGAAAACACAGTCATTTCCATTCTTAGTAGAAGGCAGGCCCGACATGTAATCCATGGAGATAGATTCCCACGGTCGACTAGGGGTAGGTAGTGGAGTATATAGGCCTTGCTTCTTGATGGTCGGTTTGGCAATGGCACAAGCAGTGCAGGATCTGATGTGCTTCTCGACATCCCTTCGAAGGTTCGGCCAATAGAAATACTTCTGTAGTATTGCTACTGTTTTCTCGACCCCGAAATGCCCAGCGACTCGACTGTAGTGTGCTTCCCATATCATCTTGGCACGCTCGCTTGAAGGAACACAAAGGTGTCCCATGTGACATAAAAGTGCATCTTGGAAGTGAAAATTTGGAACTTGCGTACCCCCCAAGAGTGCCTTGTAAGTTTGGCCGAATTCTGGGTCACTCTCATAGAGAAGCGGCCAATCAGAAGTCTCGTGCCCACAAGAGTTGAGCACAGTGGTGAGCGCCACGATCGGTGGTTGGTTGAGGCAGTCTGCAACATGATTGGTGCTACCCTTCTTGTACTTGATGTTCAAATGAAACTGTTGCAGATATGTGGACCACTTCTGATGGCGATCATTCTGCAACTTCCCTTGTGTCTGTATGAACTGCAAGGGCCTGTGGTCTGTGTGGATGATTGCTTCCTTCCCCAAAATGTAATGCTTCCAGTGTCAACAAGCTTGCTCAATGGAGTACATTTCTTTGTCATATGTGGGGTACTTGCGAACTGTGTCAGAAAATGTCTCACTGTGAAATGCCACCGGATGTCCCTGTTGAGTAAGAACTGCCCCAATAGCATAGTCAGAGGCATCTGTCTCGATCTCAAATGGCTGTTGCAAGTCTGGTAAAGTGAGCACTGGGGCAGAACAGAGGCGATTTTTCAGTTCTGTGAATGCCTTCTGTTGAGGTTCCGACCAAAAAAAATTTGCTCTCGCTCCTCCCTTGGTGACTTGACTCAAGGGCCAAGTGATATGAGAGAATCCCAACACGAACCTCCGATAGAAATTAGCAAGACCCAGAAAGCTGCGAAGCTCTGTTATAGTGGTTGGGGCTGGCCAATCCCAAATGACTTGGATCTTGGCTGGATCCACATGCACCCCCCTTTCATTAATAATGTATCCCAGATATTGAACCTGGGTCATGCCAAAAGTGCACTTCTCCAAATTGGCACACAACTTGTGTTGCCGCAGTGTTTGGAGGACTTGTGGGATGTGGTGAAGGTGCTCTTCCCAAGTCTGGCTGAAGATCAGAATATCATCCAAGTACACCACTACAAATGAGTTGGTGAATGGCCGCAAGATGTCATCCATCATCCTCATGAAGGTGGCGGGAGCATTCGTCAGCCCGAAAGGCATGACCAGCCATTCGAAAAGGCCTTCCTTGGCTTTGAAGGCAGTCTTCCACACATCAGAGGGTTCAATTGGTACCTGGTGATACCCAGACTTCAGGTCGATCTTGCTGAAATATTTTTGCACCTTTGAGTTGGTCCAGAAGGTCATCAATCCGTGGGATTGGGTACCTATTCCGGACAGTGATCTTGTTCAGCGCCCGATAGTCAATACAGAGTCTCCACGTCCCATCCTTCTTCTGTACCAACACGATCGGGCTCCCACAGGGTGATGAACTTGGTCTGATGTGACCTTTCTGCAACGGCTCCTGAATCTGCTTCTTGATTTCATCATTCTCCAGGATAGAGCGCCGATAGATTGGTCCATTAGGTAGCGGCGCACCGGGGGTCAGATCAATCGGGTGCTTGACCTGACAGTGCAGAGGAACCCCTGTGGGTGAGGTGAATATGTCCCCGTACTCCTCCACAACCTTATCCATTTGTTGTTGTTGTGCAGAGGAGCCCTGTCTGGAGGTCGTGGCCACAGTCTTCTTCTTGCCCTGGGGGCGGATCATCAGGAAAATAAATTTCTTGGTTTGGGAAATGAGCTTACTGCATTTTTTTGCAGTAACCAAAGAGATAGCGGCAGGAGGTGGTACCTCTGGTATCCTGTACAACTTATTTCCCAAAGTAACTGTTACACCATTTTTTGGTCATCTCACCTTTTCTTATTAGATGGACCCAAGTACACCATGTAAGACCAGTTTTACCCCAAGTAAAACTGCTTTCCTATGTTAATTAAGGAAACCCCAAAAGGAATAATTAATTAAACCACAATTTAATTATTATTCCCAATCATGTTTAACCCAAAAACAAAGAAATTAATGAGATACACCCATAGTTATCTTATTATTTTCTAGGAATAATTATTTAAATAATATTCCTTGTTAAATATGACCAAATCAACCACTATTAATTAAATAAATCATTATTTATTTGATTATATCCCAACCACTTCCTTAAAAGGATAAATAAATCATTTATTTATTTATTCTTCACTAATCAAGGGATTTTGACCCAAGTCAAAGTCCTTTTCCCTCCAACAAATAATAATAAAATATTCCATAGAGGTGGATCTAGATTTGGTTAACATTATTTTAATCATGCACCAAGATCTAGAATGACCCAATATTTTGTTATAAATAGGAGGGTTTTCCCTTCATTCTTCACCTTTTGTTGCATACTAGATCACTCTGGATCTATACACTCGGTCTCATTTTCTGCCATTGTTGCTCCCATTGAGCTCTACCTTCTACATTGGGTTTTCTACATCTACAAGAGAGAGAAAGCTTAGATCTGAAGTGCTGAGGACTACAAAGAACCCATCCCATTGAGGAGATCCGGATACACCTTCTTGTTTCCTCCCAGGTGCCCTGTAATATAAAAATTCATTCAAAAATCGTGTTCTTGTCTTGTCTGTTGGATGCATGGAGCAAACTCTTTACTTCACTGCTTAATATCTTTCCATTTATAGATCTGTTTGTTGCAGCACTTTAACTACTAATTGCAGATCTGAAGATGTTTTGCGGCCATTATTGTTGTTAGGGCTATTAGTTATGCGTAGCTAAAGTGGTTCTTTTTCGTACGCTTCGACAAAGAATTCATACTAACAAATGGCGACTCCACACGGGTTTTAAATTACGACCGCTGTCGTTTTTCATATTCCTGCATATCCAGCTACTTCGGGCCCTAGGGCTTCTTTTCAGCTGCTTAGTTTTCCTCTTTTTATGTCATTTTTCTCACATAAAACCCTAAAAACCTAAAATTTCTAACTTCCGTGTGTTTCTGGCCCTATTGCGCAGGTAAGCGGCCTGGCCCTTGGCCCAGACAGCAACTTTCGAAAATGTTGCCGCCGAAACAACCGAGCAGAGTGCTGCCTGGCTAAAACTGCGACTGGGCTTTCTGGCTGTTTCATGCGACCTCAGCTGATTGGAGTCGGAGGCCTGCGACACCTTTTTTCGGCATTTTTTTTTGAATTTTTTTAAGGTTATAGACCTCTGTCTCGGCCCGCCTTGACCAAGATCTGATCTGTTTTTACTCATCTAAGTGGGAACCCAGCCCCTTAGGGCTTTAGTACCCTCCACTTTTTGTGGAAGAGTTTCAGCTGTTTCAGCCGTCGGTTTCAGAGCTTCAGCCCCCTCTTTTTCCAGATCTGTTACCTCACTTTCAGATCCATCGAAATTAGCCTCTTTTCCTTTCAAATCACCTCTTGTCGTTTTGTTTGGACTTCTTCTAGAGGCCTCTGCCTTGCCCCCCCCCCCCCCGGGTTTTTTGCTGATTTCCCTTTTTCCAGCCACCTTGCCTCTGTCTCTTGGCTGTGATCTGCACCCCTTGTCTGCAACTTTATCCTCCAGATCTCTGTCCCCTTTGACCCTAGATCTGTCGAGCTTCCTTTGTGTGTGTTTCCATAGTTTTTCCCTTTCTTTTCAGCATAGTTGTGAGAGACCCACCTTCTTGGTTTAGATAGATGCATACGTAGCTGTTATTTTTCTGCTATTTCAGCATTTTATTCTGTTCTTTGTAGGTTTTCAGCTACGTCGCACACTTTTTCTTGCTCTCAAACAACGAAAAGGGTTTAAAAATTAAAATTAATGCACGCCACACACTGACCCTAAGTGAAGAAGCGCCTGGTTTACACCGCCTGGCAAAGACTCTAAAATCAATTGTCACTGCACCTTTTCTGCCCTTGACCTTCTTGATTTTGTCCCTTTCTGCCCTTGTTGGTTTCCTTCTTCCTGTCATCATTGCGCCCCCAAGGCGCCTTTCCCGGAGACTTCTTGGCCTTCACCCTCAGTTTCCGGTTGATCGACCTGCTCCGCACCGCCGTCGTCGAGCCAGTCCACCTTCGAGTCCGCACTCCGACTCCTCTCCTGATTCATTGGGTCCCCCTTCTCCTTCCGGTTCTCCCCCTTTTACCTTCACCATGTCTGGACCAGGGCCTAATGCTAGCGGTTCTCCCGGCCCCAATGCCGGCCCTACTTCTAGCGGAACCGTCACAACCACTACTCCGGCCACCCCTGTGCTGCCGTACATTGCATGCCTCAGCCTCCCCGATTTCCATCAGTTGATTAACGACCCAATTCACCATAATACTACCTGGCCCGCTATGCCCACCAAACTACCCTCTGATATCGCTAAGTTCGAGGGCCTTAATGGCGAAGATCCAACCAATCACGTCCGATCTTTCCACATGTGGTGTTCCTCCAATTCCATTACCGATGACTCCATGCGTCTTCGTTTGTTCCAACGCACGCTTACCGGCGAAGCTTCTAAATGGTATCGGAACGGGCCACTTCCTCCCCGCACCACATTGAGACTCTTGCCCAAGCCTTCTTGTCGTACTTCCGGCTCCACTCTCCGATACGACAGTACGGGCTCTTGACTTCATTTAAGCAATCCTCTTCCCACCTCTTCAACACGCCTTTACGCCCATGTTCAGGAATGGCGAAGAAGACGGAGCTTATGTCGAGCCCCTCCCTTCGAAGATCGGGTTTACATGGACTGGTTCCTTCGCACCCTCCCCGCTCCCATCGGCAAAGATGTCGCCTCTCACTTTCCTCAAACTGAAGAAGCCGCCCTCCAAATAGCCTTGAAATATGACCTGATCTACGCTCAATCTAGTTATGTTTATACCATTACGACACATCCCTAGGCCGGTGGCGCTAACGCCAGGGGGCATTCATTCACTTGACGGTATCGTTGGAGCCCTTTCCCATCCATACGCCCAACCTCCTATGGGCTATGGTCTCCCTCAAGGAGGGGCCAGCTCCTCCGGCACTTTTCACCCTCCCGGTAACATGTATCCAGGATATGGCATGCCTCCTCCTTTGGCCCAATATCCTGCTTACCCTAATGTTGCTCATTACCCTTATCCACAGCCTGGTGCGCCAGCTCCTCCAGCATATGCGCTTCCTCCTCCCGTGCCTCCTCAACCCCAGCAACAGCACCTACAGCGCCCTCCAGGGAAAGTATTTGCACAGCAGGGCGCGACTAATCCCCCTTCTTCTCAAAGAAGGCGGCGAGGCAACCAGAACCCATGCCGTGGCAAGGGGACAGATACAGTATGGACCACAACACTAGCAACCAGCCTCGGGGCATCTACTTCGAGCGAGATGACCGCCACCTGGAATAAGTATTGTTCGTGTTGCGGTGTTTCGGGTCATGCTCACGGGTGTCCTCCTCTTACCCGAGATGCGATAGATGTGGGAGTCTCGAAGCCACATTGCGTGGACAACACGCCTCCCCTCACCTCCTCTAATGTGGCCACTACCCGGCCAGTTGTGTTCACTGATCCTTTCCCTCAACGAGGATTCGTGGCTACCCAGCTTGGAGCAACCATGCGGCCACACCCTCGTCCATTTCTGGTTCCTCTGACTACCAGATCCTCATGATGCACTCCGATCCGTCCCCTTCCGTCGACCTTCACCTTCAAACTCGGTCTCGCCAGTACACCAAGCCCCCTGCTCAGTCTGCTCCCGAGCCACCATCTTCAGGTTCTACAGAGCCTCTTTCGACATCCAGTGGCCCCTTACACATCCCTCAACCCAAAGTTGAGGTTCACCCAAAAATTCCAAAGGGTCCATTACGCCGAAATGTTGCTTCCGGTCGAGCCGCTCAATCGTACAGTATAGTAGATGATTTGGCACAATCCCCTGCTGCCATTTCCACACTGGAACTCCTCCAGTCGTGCCCTTCTCAAAGGAAGGCTCTACTATCTGCCGTGGGCACTGTTGATCCTGCTGATGACCAAATGATTGTTTTCGACGCCACTCACTCGGACCACCCTCCTCTTCCTCCTTCCGTTGCTTTCCAAATCCCGGTCAAAATCCGGAACGCCACTGTATCCCGGTGTATAATTGATGAGGGGGCATCCACCTGTGTGATGTCCGCTTCGGTTTGGAAACAACTCGGATCCCCTGAGCTGGCCCCTTCCACGATCACCCTTCGAGCGTGGGACGGTCATGCCTCCCAGCCTATTGGCCTGTTTCGTAACTGTCCCATCACCCTAGCCGGTAAGACTGTTTGCGTTGACGTCGAAGTCATTGACGCCTCTCTAGACTACAACATTCTATTGGGGCGAAGTTACACCTATGCCATGTTTGCTGTCCCATCCGCGGTTTTCCGCAAGATGTCTTTTCCACATAATGGGAAGATAGTCACCATTGACCAGCTATCTTATCATGAGCCGCCATCTCAGACCTCCTCAGAGACCACCATCTCTTCTGTAACCAACAAGCAAACCGTCGATTCCTTGACCAGTGTCTCCCCCGGCGTCTATAAAGATTCCACCCTGCTGGGTACTTTTCCTCACCTTCCTCCCCCTCCAGTTACCGATCCCAGCTTTTCGAATGTTTGCATGATGCAATCGTCTCAGGCTGCCCATAAACGGCCTGCCTCGGCTAGTCCGCACCCTCCTCCCCGCCCTCCGCAACCCGCTTCTAGCCATCCATCTCAGCCAGCCGGACCTCCTCCTTCTGGCCCTCCCCCTACAGCTGGTGTCCCCGAACCTCTTTATCCTCCAGGCTCGGTCCCCCCTGGCCTTAACCATCTTGGAGCCGTACCTCCTGGTCATTACCTTGCTGGACAGATCCCCTTCTTGACTCCCCCTCCCGGAGTATATTCCGTCCCCGTCATGGCCACCCTTTCTCTCCCTAACTTGACCTTGGGTATTCCGGTTTGGTACCTTGATCCCCCAGCCGCCACCCCCCCTGGTCACCCCAAACCTTACATGGCTTTGACACTGGTTCAACCGGTACCCCTCGCTTCCTCCATAGCCACTGTGCCCCCAACACCTCCACAGGACCCTTCTCCTGTTGAGTCGGCTCCCGGGAAGAAAGGAAAAGCCCGCAAGGGGGCAACCAAAGACCAAACCACCACAACCACCTCGGCTCCTCCCCCACCCTCGAAGCCTTGTGCCTTATGTGATATCATCGGTCATGCCACCCATGCTTGTCCCGAGTTACCCCGTATCCGCCCCATGGTAAAAGTCGCATTCCCCGACACTACGGTCCCTGAAACTCCCACTCCTGCTTCGACCGTCTCCAAGAACCCCAAGACTCTCCGCACCAACAAACCTTGTGCTTTGTGCGGTGTCCATGGCCACTACTCCCATCATTGTCCTCACCTGACGCATTACCGTGACTCCCTTGAGGTGATCCGCGAGTATGAGGTTGAACAAAATCAATCCGCCTCTCCCATTCTCGCGCAGTATGCTGCAGCCCAGCCTGAGGATTCCCCCGCTCCCATCCACATCCCCCCCCCTGATGTCCAGATGACGGAGTCTACAGTCACCATTCTTTACCTATCCTCCTCTGCACGACCTTCGGAGCCTCGCCCGTCTGCAACCTCCCCCGTTGTGTCCCTTGATGCTCGAGATCACTCCACTTGTGTCTCTGTTGACCTTCGCAACCCGAGTCCTCGCCATGTTTCCGATAGCTCTCATACATCACCTTGTTTGAGTTTTGCTCATCCTGCCCCTCCCCCCCGCCATTACCGCTCGATGACTTCTGCCCCCTCACGCTGCCGTCCTTTCCTTTCATCCCTGCTGTGACATCTTTTCTGAATCATGCATAATCCCAGTCCATCAACCTTGAGATTACGTAGATGGAGATATTAAAGGAATCTTGCCTGAATTTGGGCCTCTCACCCCCTTGCATGACCTAGTTACAGTAACGGGTGTGCTGCAAATTGGTTTTGCCTTAACAATAAGTGATCGATCACGATGTGTTTAGGCAAAATGGTGTTTCAACTGCATCGCATTCGCCACCTGCACGTTCGTTTGGATTCCTTGCTTCTTGTCATGCAACTA